>CM067480.1:37461864-37476814 GCA_034552555.1 Semaprochilodus insignis
AAACGCTCCTATACGCTAGAACAGGAGATATCGGTCCATAAACGCCCTCAAACGCTCCTATACTCTAGAATAGGAGATATCGTCCATAAACGCCCTCGATAAACGCTCCTATACGCTAGAACAGGAGATATCAGTCCACAAACGCCCTCAATAAACGCTCCTATACGCTAGAACAGGAGATATCGGTCCATAAACGCCCTCGATAAACGCTCCTGTACGCTAGAACAGGAGATATCGGTCCATAAACGCCCTTGATAAACGCTCCTATACGCTAGAACAGGAGATATCGGTCCATAAACGCCCTCGATAAACGCTCCTATACGCTAGAACAGGAGATATCAGTCCACAAACACCCTCCATAAACGCTCCTATATGCTAGAACAGGAGATATCGGTCCATTAACGCCCTCAATAAACGCTCCTATACGCTAGAACAGGAGATATCGGTCCATAAACGGCCTGAATAACAGTGGAGTCAGAGGTTGCCTGGTTCAGTCCCTGCGGGAAGGCTGGGAGCTCTCCTCGGACACTGTGTGGATAAATAAAGGAGAACAGGAAAACAGGAGTTTGAGTTAAACGGAGGGAGAGAACAAGGTCAGGCAGCGTGTTTGGAGCCTTGATCTCCCCAGGGTGTGGAGAAGAGGAGAAGTCCTGCTATCAGCAGCTCATTTGCGTAGGCAAATCGCCCTAATTACACATTCACTATTGTTGGTGAGATAGCTTATCACTCACCCCAATATTCGACAAATCACTCAGCCCAGATTACTTAATACCGTCCCAGGAGAACCCGGTTCCTTATCGGAGCCCAACAGTCAGCACAACTCTGAATATTAAATCAGCGTCCTCCGTGTGGAAACACCTCGTATGATCCTAATAAAAGGCTTCTTAGCACAAAGCTGTTGGTCCCTTTGTGACCATGTAGGCTGTAGGTAATTGACTGCGGTTCTCCAAGCGGTGAGGAGCTGAACAGCACGTGTTCCTCACCAGCGGAGGTGCCGTCGATCTGTTGATGTGTCTTGTCTGAACATGGGATGTGACGTGCAGTACATCCAATTTAGCTGCTCACAGAACCGTACCAGATAATCCTTCAGGAAAAGGAAACAGGGACACGCTCAAATCCACAGCCTGAGGGGTTCTTTAAGGGTTCTATGTTGTCGCTATCAAAAACTAAACATCATATCTCCAAAAACATGACATGTACGGGAGAAAGCCTTTAATGGATGTTGAAATGAGTTATTCCAAGCACTTTCCGAGCGTTTCCATTGGTCCGTTCATCAGGAATTTTGGCACGATCCCAAGAGCAGCCAGCGATGGTACCCAAGAGCAGCCATCTTGGTACTACTGTTTACTAACGCTGTGCAGCGCCCGCTGTTGACATTGATGTCATATCCTTTTACTTTCCTTGGTTCCAATCAAAACTGGTGCAAACTAAGGCTGGGTACCTGAACAGCACCAAGGTTCTACAGCGCCCTCTGTTGACGTTGATGACGTTTCGTTTGACGTTCCTTGGTTCCAGTCAAAACTGGTGGACACTAAGGCTGGTTCCCTGAATACCACCAAAGTTCTACAAAGCCTGAAAGGCACCAGTTCCAGAACCAGGGTTCTTTTGGTCAGAAAGGACTATAAATAGACTAATAGACACATGATGAAGCATGTTTGTAGGATACCTGTGTTGGTCACTCCGAGGTCTGCAGATGGTCTGAGGAGCTTGTGGGAAGGCCGATATCGCCTTGCACCTTCACTAGCACACAAACCCGCACACGGCTCTCTCCCAGCTTCCCTCACACTCTTCCCTTTTAAGGTGGTTTTCCTAGCCACCCGTGCGAGCCAGAGGGTTTAAAGTGAAGAGTCTCGGAACAGACAGAGGCTCAGTTCACCACAGGCTCCATATCAGCGCAAATTAAAGACGCAAATGAAGCGCCCGGCCCGAATTTCAGACGCAGGACGCTGAAGCCTCGGGTGAGAAACACCAGTGAGAGAATGATTCATTTGAATTCACTGGAGCTTCTGGAGAAACACCTCTCAGAGTTAGCATGCATAAATGAATGTTTTAACGATGGTACGATGCCAGTTGATGTTCTAGTGAGGAGCTCTGAGCATTAGAACTTGTGGTTGTTGCCAGTGGTAAGAAAATCATGTTGCAGTTTTCATTGAATTATGTAATTATGTCAGTAAACGTAAATAAACAGTGGACTGCAAAAGTTTGGGGTTTTGTGGGTAGAAGAAACATCCTATTCAACATGTTAAGTTTGTTATCAGACAGCCTGTAATTGTTTATATTGAATTTTTTATTGAATTTTTTTTAAATCTTTTTATTTCTACTCATTTTATTTTTTTATTTATTTTTGCCATCTTAATTAAATCTTATGTATTTTAAATTCCTTGCTTCTCATCATGTTTTCTTTTATTGTCAGATTGTTTATGTTCAGTTAATCCGATTAAATTCCATTTTATTATATTTTTCAGGATGCAAATGCTCGGCTGCATTGAGAATAAGCTTCACCTTCAGTTTACCTCTGAGTGAAAAGACAGGTCAATTGATTGTTTTTGTTTTGTACAATTTTTGGAGTTAATAAAAATAAACAGGACAACATGCAAAAGTTTGATTACAGCAGGAGATTTGACCTCCCAGGTAACTTAATCTCTTATTACTCTTATTTTTTATTAGTTTATTATAATTATTTATTATAACTATTTATTATTATTATTATTATATTTTTATTTTTTATTCCTTTCTTCTTTTATCTTGTCTGATTTTATAGTCAAATTGTTTATGTAGTCTTTTTCATTTTAGTTTAACCAGATTATTCGAGTGCATTGAAAATGGGGTCACCCTCAGTGTACCTCATAAAGTAAAGACTGACTGATTGATTATTTTTGTTTTGTACAATTATGGATGGAATAAAAACAAACAGGACACCATGCAGACGTTTGGGCACTTCAAGAGCTTTGACCTCCCAAGTAACTTTTACCAAGACCTCAGACCTTAATTTGCTGGTTAGCGCTGTGTGGCTCGTTCACAGTCATCGTTAGGAAAGACTCCTCAAACCTCGTCCCACCAATCAGCAGCCATGGGATCCTCTGAGCAGCTGCCCAGAACTCTGACCATTACAATAACTTATGACCACCAAGCAGGAGAAGCTATGAGCAGATATCAGAGTGTTCTCAGGGAGCCGGTTCCTCAGTTCCTATGGGAAACAGCAGTTAACAGGAACGGTGGAGGTCAAGTTGAGCATCTGTAGGACCAAGAGAACGTTCAGAGAGAGCTGCCAGATTGCTAGAGAGCCTAGAACCCCATGATTGACTGCAGAAGACCTTCTGGAAGTTCTAGCAGGTTCTGGAGTGGTGCTGCACTGATCTACTATACAGAGACACCTGCACAAATATGACCTTCACGGAAGAGTCCTCAGAAGTACCTTCCCTGCCTCCTCACCACAAAACTCAGTGTCAGAATTTGATACACTGGAAACAAGTCCTGTGGGCTGATATGGAACTTTTTGGCCCCAATGAGCAAAGAACCCTTGGAGCACAGGGGTTGGATCCTTCATCCTTTGGGCTTGTGTTGCAGCCAGTGGATCTGGGAACCTTCCAGTGATAGATAGGGGAACGGATTCAATGAAAGTCCAGAATATTCTGGAAGCAAACACGACACTGTCTGTAAAAAAAGATGAAGATGAAAAGAGGATAATGATCCTAAACACACCTCAAAATCCACACAACCTCAAGAAGTACAAGCTGAAGACTTTGCCATGTTCCTCACAGTCCTCCAACCCCAACATCAGACACTGTAAATCTGTGGATAGGCCTCCGAATATCAGCGCATGTAGGAATATCTCGGAACTAGACGACTTCTGGGAACCCAGATGAACTCCTTTAGGAGGTGTTAGCCCACATTCTCCACCACCATCATTATCCGAACACCAGCTGAGGGAACTTCTCCTGGAAGAACACTGTTCCAGTACAGTTTCAGAGACTTGGAGGAGGTGTGGTGAAGCTGTTCTACTAGGTCATGGTGGCCTGTATTCTGCCTTTGTCATTCATGTCATTAAGTACTGTACATCAGGTGGAAAGCAAAAAGCTGGTAATGACTCTGGACTTCCAAGTGTTCAATTCCACTATTGGGGTACAGAACACATCCTAACTCCGATACCTATTACATCAATACAGCACGTTCCATCCTTTTACCTCTCCACGGAAAACCCAGCCTAAAAGAAAACTCAGCCAATCAAACCCTTGTTACAGTGCACGCTCTGAATGGTGTTTTTGTCCTAAATTGAAGCGCAAACAGACCGAAAAAACAGTTTGAAGAGGTTTGTTTATGCCCGCTGCATATCAACTGTTTTAACCACGCACTCTCGGTGCATAACCCTGTCATTTAAGAGCCCGCCAGCCAAACACAGGGCTGACAAAAAACCCAGGAAAGCCATCAAACGAACTGGAACTCATTAACAACAGGCTGTGACAAAACAAGTCTTAAGTTCAAGTCATTCCACTGAATTATGGAAACTTGATTAATTCGTCTTTGCCCCCCCCCCCCATGTATGAGCTGCTAAATATTGTTTTACCCTACATGCTCTCATTAAATCATAACCCTTGGTCTTTTTCGCTAACCTTGAATTGCTGGATGAGGCACTCGAAGTAGCATTAATTAGTTTCAGGATGAGCTGTGCATGGGATTTCCATGATTTCAGCACCATCCAACAACCCCCTCCCCCACCACCATCTCTCCATGGGAGAGGTGCATTTATGAACACAGCTCAACAGGCTCTTACCTTCAAAACCTCGTTCACTGCAGATTCATCTCTCTCCAGGGCTTCGGTGCTCATTCCTTCCTCCATAATGTGCCTGATACTCATTTCAAAGTATAGAAGTAGAGAGTTAGCACTTCATTAGTACTATATTATTTGGGTGGTCCACTGTAGGGGCTTCTCAGAGACTCATAAAGTCAAACACCCACATTCAGCTCAATTGCTGGTGGACGTTTCAGTCAAGAAGATAAAAGCTAATGGAAGAATGTCTTTATGCCCAATTAGCTCAATCACACACTTAAAATATGGCCTTCTAAATGCTCTTAAAACTGAGGGTAATTTAGGGGTTCTTTAGAAAAAGCTGTGGTTCTATTTAGTGGTTCTGTAAATGGTCTTTTGCATGGTGAAATGGGGCATCAGACTGATGGAGAATGTGGTTTATATGGTCCTATTTAGCACCAAAAAGCATAAAAGAACCGTTAGGATGAGCCGTGCAAGGGCGTTTTTCATGGTTTGACACCATAGAAACCATAGTAGAACGTTAGTACTTCATTAGTACTATATTATTTGGTTGGTCCACTGTAGGTGCTTCTCAGAGACCCCTAAATTCAACCAAACATCCACATTCAGCTCCATTTTTGGTGGACTTTTCAGTAAAAAATGAGTGGTTCTATAGACTGGTTCCACGATCAAATGGTCTTTTGCATGGTGAAATGGTTCATCAGGTTGATGGAGAATGTGCTTTATATGGTTACATATACCACCAAAAAGGGTTCTGCTATTGTTGCAATGCCAGGTTTAAAACTTAATTTAAGGGTTCTTTAAAAAAAAGCAGTGGTTCTGTTTAGTGGTTCTGTAAATGTTCTCTTGCATGGTGAAATGGTGCATCAGACTGATGGAGAATGTGATTTATATGGTTACACATAGCACCAAAAAGGGTTCTGCGGTTGTTACAATGCCAGGATTAAAACAATAGAAGTATATAGAATATGGTGGTATACATATTTGGTGTCATATTAACTTTGCAATACTCTTCATAAAGGAATCGGTTCTATTTAGAACTATGTATTTGCATGCTTGAATGGTCCTTGGCATGGAGAACCTGTTTTTCAGATTGATGGAGAATTAGTTTTATATTGTTCTATATAGCACCAAAAGCCCAAAGGTACTATTAATTGGTTTCAGGGTGACCTGTGCATGGGGTGTACATGGTTTTAGCACCATAGAAACTCTCCAGTAGAGAGTCAGCACTTCATTAGTGCTATATCATTTGGGTGGTCCACTGTAGGTGCTTCTTAGAGACCCCTAAAGTCAACTAAGCACCCACATTCAGCTCCATTATTGGGGGATGTTTCAGGAAAGAAGAATAAAGCTAGTGGAAGAAGCTTCAAACAACAGAAGAACCCTTTTTGGCGCCATATGGAACCGTGTAGTACATACTCACCCACTCACCTTGTATCTACACTCACTGTCCATCTTATCAGCTCCACTGACCATATAGGACACTCTGTAGTTGTACAGTTCCAGACTGTAGTCCATCTGTTTCTCTGTGTACTGTATTACCCTGTTCTTCAATGGTCAGGACCCCCACAGGACCACCACAGAGCAGGTATTATGTGGGTGGTGGATCAGTCTCAGCAGTGTATTCACTCTACTAGAAAGATGAAGGTGTTTAAAGCAGCATTTGAAGGATGTATCCTCTCTCTTCTACCATGACATCCCCATCTCGGAATAAGTAGGTTACTGCTCAGCTTTGAAAAGAGTAATTCCCGTGCTGAGATCTTAGATAGCAGCGATGCTGCCTCACAAACTTTTGCAGAAGGTGGGATCTCCTTATTAAGAGGAGCAGCTTCACTTGTTAAGGAGTTTCCAGTAATAGAAATCTCCGATCTATAAGTCCATCATCAGCAAGCAGCAAGTTGTACAACACAACCTGAGTACGATGATCTGGCAATGGAATAAGACAGTTTGGCTTGTCCTTGCTTACAGCACATGGGCGACCGAGTGTGAAACTTGAATCACTGGCATGTCTCACGATGTCAAGCCCACCCACCAAGTTTCATTCCTGTTGGTTGATTCCTTCTGGGTGCAGCTATTCTCTTGATGATGAGTGTGTGTTGGTAGTTAGTCTACTGTAATGTGCAAGGCCTTCAGTCTGACTCCTAACCAATGGGAAATCTTGCTTGGCTGTATTTACCTGGATAGTACAGAGAAAACAATCCTGATTGGACAACTGTATGTTGGGCATTTGAAAAAATTAATCCATTTGTTTCCATCCAAACCTGAACAGTTTAACCCACACATTACTGCACTCAGTACAAGTTTCAATAGTCAAGTCAAATGTATTTATATCCACCTCTTACAACACAAAGCAGCCTTACAGAGAATCTGGGTCCAAGCCCCCAGTGAGCAAGTCAAAGAGAAACTCCCTAAGAGCGAGAGGAAGAACCCTTGAGAGGAACCAAGACTCTAAAGGGGAACCATCCTCTTCAGGTCGACCCTGGATAGAACAAACACAGAAAGGACCAGAGTTTATAATTACAGGCAACATTGAATAAGAGCTGTTAGATGGAAGACTGTGATGATAGTCTATTAGAGAGAGTAGGAGGAGTGTTGAGTGTTTTAGGAGAAGTGTTGAGTGTTTTAGGAGGAGTGTTGAGTGTTTTAGGAGAAGTGTTGAGTGTTTTAGGAGGAGTGTGGGGTGTTTTAGGAGAAGTGTTGAGTGTGTTAGGAGGAGTGTGAAGTGTTTTAGGAGGAGTGTGGAGTGTTTTAGGAGAAGTGTTGAGAGTTTTAGGAGGAGTGTTGAGTGTTTTAGGAGAAGTGTTGAGTGCTTTAAGAGAAATGTTGAGTGTTTTAAGAGAAATGTTGAGTGTTTTAGGAGCTGTAATGAGTGTTTTAGTAGAAATGTTGAGCGCTTTAGGAGGAGTGTTGAGTGTTTTCGGAGAAGTGTTGATTGTTTTGGAAGAAGTGTTGAGTGTTTTAGGAGGAGTGTTGAGTGTTTCAGGAGAAGTGTTGCATCTTTTAGGAGGAGTGTGGAGTGTTTTAGGAGGAGTGTTGATTGTTTTGGAAGAAGTGTTGAGTGTTTTAGGAGAAGTGATGAGTGTTTAGGAGGAGTGTACAGTGTTTTAGGAGAAGTGTTGAGTGCTTTAGGAGGAGTGTTGAGTGTTTTAGGAGAAGTGTTGAGTGTTTTAGGAGCTATAATGAGTGTTGAGTGTGTTAGGAGGAGTGTTGAGTGTTCTAGGAGTAGTGTTGAATGTGTTAGGAGGAGTGTTGAGTGTGTTAGGAGAAGTGTTGAGTGTGTTAGGAGGAGTGTTGAGTGTTTTAGGAGGAGTGTTGAGTGTTTCAGGAGACGTGTTGAGTGTTTGAGGAGGAGTGTTGAGTGTGTTAGGAGGAGTGTTGAGTGTCTGAGGTGGAGGAAGTAATGTCTGATCAGTCTGGGATTAAATAGCAGGATGGTCAGATGGTCGTATGGGATGCAGGTGAAGCCCCTCACAGCACAGGACAAGGAGAAGCTTCATGGTGGGCAAACTGGTCAGCAGTGCAGGCAGGCAGTGGCTCCCAGCCAAGGCAGATGCAGCAGCAGCATCAGAGAGCACAGGATGGGCAGCAGCTCCGCATTAGATACGACAAGCATGATGACTAAAAAGTTCCAAAGGCCAATAACGGCCTGAGGGTCACGTACTGATAATATACAGGCCGATATTACTGACGTTATGATTACTAGACCCCTCTTACCGAATACCAGCATGACCATAAGTCAACCCTAACAGCGGATCAGGGCCATTCCTGAGAGCCGGAGGAGTGGAGGAAGAGTAGACGCTGTTTTGATTAGTGCAGGGTCGAGGACAATCTGAGAAGTGAGGAAAGAGTTTTCACTGGAATACCGTCAATCATCAGTCGTCCTGTCAGGCCTGTAAAAACACAGACGTCTCTTGTTGAATTTAAACTCGCCCAAATTTGCCAGAGGGCCTCGCTGCCCGTCAGGAAGAGGCACGCGGAGAGCGAGGCGCCAGAAAAAAGTTCCATCAGGGGATTCGCAGAGCGGATCCGAGGAGCCAAACAAAAGGAGATATCCGAAGACGCCTTGGCTTGACACCGGCAGGTCCTAAAGGGAGTAATGAAAGCGGTGCGGCGGAGAGACAGTGAGTAATTACACACCTGGCACCGTTATCTATTATAGCTCGACCACTGGGAGACCTGCACACACATCTTTCACTTATTTACATTTAGACAAGCCTGTTCTTCCATCCCTTACTCTCTCAATCTCTCTCTCCCGCTCCTGACGGACAAGGTTAAAAATGGCCTAATCACGCGGCAGGTGAGAAGGTTCGAATGCTGCGAAAGTGCCGGTGGTCTGGCACACGGGTGGTGGTGCTAATAAGAGATGCCCGAGTTAGCGAGGGGTCGATAGAGACCCGTGTAGGTACAGTGACACCCCTGCGCAAAGCCTTTAATTTCACAGCACACTCATTAATCAGAGGGAGGACGGGCTGAGGGGTCTCACCGACAGAAACAGAGTGAGTGTTCACAAAGCCTGCGAGGCACCGCTCGATCAAAGCGGCACACTAACAGGGCTCTAAAGTATCTAGAACTTCCTCACAGGGGATGAGAAGCTTTACTAACCCATTAATAACACCATAATATTATTTTGTTCCCGTGTTATGAAAACAGATGACGTAGTGTGCGTATGACTGATGCTTGCCTGGGCAGCAGTACAGCTAAAGATGTGAACCTATAGGCAGAGTATAGCTGGAAGACATGGAACCGACTAAAAAGACGGGACCGGTTTAGAGAACTTTGCTTCCTTTTGCTCTCTGTGGATTGAGTCAGACGATAGTAATGAGCTAATGCTAGTGCTAACAGGTTAGCTGTTCAAAACTACATCATAGCTGCATGGCTGCCTTGGCTGGCTGCTTGACTGATGCTGCGATGCAGCTATGAGGCTGCCTGGACTGGTGGTGTTTGGCTGCATGCATGAGCAGCGCTATACTGGAGCTACAAGGCTCTTTGGGCTGGCTTTTTGGGCTGGCTGTTGAGGCGACTCTGGGGCACAGATACAGGGCTACCTGGGCCGACTGTCTGGGTGACATTGCACTGCAGATATGAGGCTGCCTGGACTGGTGGTGTTTGGCTGCATGCATGAGCATCGTTATACCAAAGCTATGAGGTCTTTTGGGCTGACTGTGTAGGTGACTGTTGGTCCCAGATACATGGCTGCCTGGGCCGGCTGTTTGGGTGACACTGTATTGCAGCTGTGAGGCTGAGTGGACATTTGGTGTTCGACTGCATGCAAAAGCAGCACTATGCCAGAGCAACGGCGTCTTTTGACCCGGCTGCCTAAGCAATGCTATGTCGCAGCTACGTGGCTACCTGGACTGGCTGTTTGGATGACACTGCGTTGTAGCTATGAGGCTGCGTTACCTGATGCTGTTTGGCTGGATGCATGAGCAATGACGTCTTTTGGCCCAGCTGCCTAAGCAATGCTATATCGCAGCTACGTGGCTACTTGGATTAGCTGTTTGGATGACACTGCATTGCAGGGATGAGGTTGCACTAACTGGTGCCGTTTGCCTGAAAGCTTGAGCTACAAAGCTACACCGTAGCTACAAGGCTTTTTGGGCCGGCTGCCTAAGCAATGCAACATGGCAGCTACGTGGCTACCTGGACTAGTGGTTTGGATGACATTGAATTGCAGGGATGAGGCTGTGTGAACTAGTGGCATTTGGCTGGATGTATGAGCAGTGCTATACCGGACCTACAAGGCCTGTTGGACCAGCTGCCTAAGCAACGTTACATTGCAGCTATGTGGCTACCTGGACTACCCACTTGGATGACACTGCACTGCAGGTATGAAGCTGTGGCGTTTGGCTGGATGCATGAGCAGCGCTACGCCGGAGCTATAAGGCCTTTTAGTTTTGCTGTCTAGGTGACTCTACGTCAGCTATGTGGCGGCCTGGGCCGGACGCTTGGGTGACACTGCATTGCAGCAGCGATGAAGCTGTCTGGACTGGTGGCGTTCAGCTACATGAAAATGCTGCCCCTTCATGGCTAAAGACATGGTAGTCAAGGAGTGAGATCCTCCCTGCAGTAAGGATTGTGGCAAGACACACCCAGTATTAATGGCATCATTTCATTTAATTTCATATTTATTATTATTGTCATTATTCCTGTCAATATTACACATACCATAGGACGTTCTCCAGTGAAGCTAATGCAGTCAGTACCTTTGCTAAAGTGTTCTAGCATAACTCCAACCCCTGCAGTCTATTTGCAGAGAAGTGGTTTGTATTTCTGCCTTGAAAATGAGGCGCTGTAGCTTTCACTGTGCTATGAAATGAACTGTGTCTGAAATATAATATCCTCTATTACAACATACAATATTACTTTCACAAGTAAACAAATGCACATGTACATCCAGCAGTGATGCAGGTGCAGCTGTTCTGTCAGTGTAAAGGCTTCTCAACTCAAAGTCTGCCAACAAAAACATCTGGCCAAATTATACACTGTATACATCACAACTTCTACTGCAAACAGTTACATCGTATTCCAATAACTTGTGAACAGATAACATGGTAATTGTGGCATGTACAAAAATGTGGACACTTATTTGGGGACCAAAAATATCAACCTCACCACAATTGGCAACAAGTGAAGCATGCAATAAGCCTATCTAGATAAGCCAGTAGCATTTTGCTAACACATGCGGTGGACTGATAGGTAACACAGGGAACAGTACCCCACAGTTCTATTCCACAACAGCCACATTTACAGCAAACTCTCTCCAACAGTGACCCAGCACTTCCTTAGGGCCTCGTCACTTGTCAGCACAGCCCGAAGCGGGATGCTACACTCACCTCCCCCTTCAGAGCCATCCCAGTGACCTCACAGGGTTTGAGCAGAGTCCCTGGGGTCCATAGCGGCATGCTGCATGGGTGAGTGATGCTCCAACTCCTCTGGCAGCAGCAATCCCAGGAGGCACCAACTCCTCGCATGCCGCCTTCTCAGACACCAGATATTGCTGATGAAGCTGATATGGCATTAGTGTGGAGTAAAAAATGGAAAACATTCCACTTTAAAGATGAATGCTCTTTTATTGAACAGCAGCAACTGAGAACCGGCACTCAGTGCCACTGAAATGGCCAGAATAGCAGGCAGGTCACGTCCAACACTCTCCATTCCAAGGTAGACACTAACACCGGCACTACTACCCCAAAGGCCAGCTCATAGTAACACACATAACCAGACCAACAACTCTGCATGACCCTGCACGGGCAGTAGTGGGGCGCTATTCAGCCCCCCTTCTAAGATCAGCCAATCCAAACGTATTTCAGGTGAACTGAGCAGCGTTAGCAGCAGCTAGCTCTAAACAGTGGATACAGTAATAACAGCTCTGAGGTAAATGTGAGGTAACTGGTCATGTGACTGTATTAGTGTACTACACTGTAGGTCAGAACTTGTTCCTGTACTGGATACTACACACAGGGGGGGTATACAGTGTGCAGTACATACTACTGTAGTATGCAGTGTGCGGTATAGTAGTGTACCGTTTCGAACACAGCCATGGAATTATTTGCGGAGGCATTTTCCCTTCAGTATAGAGCTCGAAATGATTACACCTCAGCGCAGTGAAGGAGAAACACCATAGACTTCACGACCTGCAGGTAAAACTGCTGGCAGTGTGGTTATAGTGGAGTGGCTTTCATTCAGCCCTGCCAGAACGAGCACAGCGGTCCAGAGCAAAGACTGGAAAAGACAGACAGACGGGCTCCACTGTTTGATTGTTTTGAAGAGTCATTGAAAAACCCATTCACAGCCCGAACTGCTTCTCAGACAACTCGAGAGCAAACTTCTCTGCATGTTCAGCCCCATTTCTATCTGTCCGTCTGTCTGCCTGTCCTGTATGTCTATCTGTCCATAAATAACACCACACTGCACCCGTCTCTAACCTGCTGAAAAGAGACATGCCCGAACCATCAATACTGAGAAATGAGGCAAACATGGACAACATCCAGGCCTCAGACATTCAGACAAGGCTGATGTTAACACGAAGCTTTAATTGTAATTTAGTCGTATATTTATTTTCCATTTTATTTATATTTCTCTTTATCCAATATAAATAAACAGGGTGTTTCTGCTACTGAGTCATTAAGACACAGTGTTTGTGATATATGAGCTGAATAGGTGGAGCTAAACTGATGTAGGCTGAATGAGTGGGGTTAACCAAGTGTACTTGGGACTAACTGCTGTAAACTAATTGGGTGGGGAAAAACTGCTGTAGGATGAAAGGGTGGGCCAAACTGCTGTACGCTAAATGGGTGGAGCTAAACCTCTATAGGCTGAATGGATGGTGCTAAACTGCTGTAGGCTGAATGGGTGGGGCTAACCTGCTGTAGGCTGGACCAAACTGCTGTAGGATGAAAGGATGGGGCTTAACTACTGTAGGCTAAATTGGTGGAGCTAAACCTTTGTAGGCTGAATGAATGGGGCTAAACTGCTGATGGCTGAATGGGTGGGACTAAACACCTGTAGGTGTCTAAATAGGTGGGGCTAAACTGCCGTAAGATGGGTGGGTGTGGCTTTACTTATTTAGGCGGAATGGGTGGGGCTAAACTGCTGATGGCTGAATGGGTGTGGCTAAACTGCTATAGGCTAAATGGGTGAGACTAAATTGCTGTGGGCGGGGTTAAACTGCTGTGGGTTGAAAGGGTGGGACTAAATTGCAGTAGGAGGGGCTAAACTGATGTATGTGAATGGGTGGAGCTAAACTGCTGTTAGCTGAGTGGGAGAAGCTAAACTGCTATAGGTTGAATGTGTGGGGCTAAACAGCTGTAAGCCACGCCCATGCCATTCTCAAATAGCACTAATTACGGGTATTTCGTTTTATTTCTATCTTGATTTTATTACTTTCGAACTTCACTGGATGTTTTATATAACTTGATCTTAGAATGCTACAACCATTTTTAATCATTCACACCGTGTGCCCTGGGACTTTAACAGCCATATTCATTCTCCCAGAGGTTATTTCCGGAAGAAATGAGTTCCTGAGACTCACCTTGGCCTGTATATACCACAGTGTATTCAACCGAGCAGCGGGAAGTAGTGTGATAGCTGCTCAAATGGACACCAGCCTTGACTTTCGGGTGATTATTTTCTTCTTGCAAATCAAAAAGGAGATATGACGAGGTAGGATTTATCGCCTGCTGTCCTAAGGACTCTCACACACCCCAGAAAGAATTCCTGGTAACAATTGGTGATGTACAGTACCAGAGATGGGAAATAACTGTTTCCATTTAGGATAGAAGATCGTTAGTGTTGTTGGGTGAGTACAATCAAATCAGGGTTGTAGCCTCCCAGTTAAAATGATAGCATAACAAGGTATAGAAATCGATGTATATACCACTGTATTTGTGTAGTGAGCTACAGTTATGGTGCTAACACTGACAGTGTACAAGAAGAGCAGGCATGTACATCAAAGGACAGAAGTTGTCCAATAGTGCGTCACTTATAGTGTAATAGACACAACAGATGTTGGTTGTAGGGCAACCTGCTGAACCAGACTGATTTCATTACCATGGTGGTGATAGGACTCAGGGGTCTCGATGTCTTCACCCTGCATGTGTATCACTAGGATGCATATCTGTGTAAAGCATCGCTCTTATGAAGCATCAGAAGCCACCTGACTGCTAATGGTGCCCTGTAGTGGATTTATTTCAAGCCTGCCAAACATGAGTGAGTGAGTTATATGTCACTTCCGCGGGATGCCTTGAGTCTTTATATTATAGGTCAAAATCTTCTCAATAAAACAATTTCTCAGACATCAGGCAGCATATACATAACCATTTCATGTAGTAACTTTCTGTGAGGGAGTTTTTAGAGGTAGATGTCTGGTTACCTTCACCACCACTGTGAGCAGTTCTCTGGAACGGAGGATTTCATATTAAACCACTCCGAATGGCTCTGTATGTGTTTTTGGTTTAGCTCCAAGATTGGTTTTGATCAACCCCTCACTCATCTCACTGTGTGCCTTTAGCAATTTATGTTACAGCTTCCAAAAGTAGTGCAGAGCTTCAGTTCCTGTGCTACTGGACACTGGATGGACTAAGACGTTTTATTACTCAGTATTTAAGTGGTTTTAGGACCTGATAAATATGTGTAATTTCTCGTTAGGTCGAGTGTATAACTCTAAGCTCTAAATGTAGGTAT
>CM067480.1:37477314-37501470 GCA_034552555.1 Semaprochilodus insignis
CACGCCCAAATGCAGTCACTCCTTTTAGCCAATCATTAACATCTGCTCTGGAGCCATTTTCCACACATGGAACGAGACATTCCCTGCACTGTAGCACCTCTTCCCAATCTATGGATTCTGTCACTCACATCCGCAGGCATTTATAACCCTGTCATCCTTGTGCAGCGCCACCTGCAGGAGCCTGAAGGCACTACCTCCTTAAACACTCAAGGGGACTCTAAAACTAGCACATGTAGGCCATGTGGAATTACACTAATAAAATGAGCCTCTGTGTAAATAAGCTCCGCCCTCATACTGTTTAGTTAGCTATGCTAGTTACTTGGAGCTAATGCTAGTAGCTAACGTTCCCTATGCTAGCTACTGTCTTTCCATCTGGACATCAACACACAGTAGACTAAAGTTGATCCTCACTATGGAACTCTCAGTTTAAGATGATCTGCTTCAACTAGCAAACACGGATACAATCACTCAGCATGGCTGCTACTTACAGGCTGCTGTTGGGGTTGTGATGCTAATAAAGGTGGAGCTGCTCCTCTCTTCAGTCTCTTCAGGGTCAAACGCCTTGAGCGGAGCTGCTCCATATTGTCTAGAGAGGTTTGGGAAACTGTCCGGAGTGAAATGTGCAGACTGCAGGATTAAAGTTGCTCCGGGATCCTGTTAAAGATGTGGGAGCTGAAGTTCCTGTTCTCCAGCTTGTTTTGGGAATTTTCTGTTCCACCTTAAATGGTGCTGCAGCTGTATTCTGGCACCTGTACAAGCTGCAGCATTTAAGGTGGAACGGAACATTGGATTAAGAAGCTGGTGAATAGGAAGAACTTCAGCCTGGTTTAAAGATGAACATCAAACATGTACCGCTGACAGTTGGGATCCTTGGGAAGGGAATGGAAAGTCCCAACATCCCCTTCCCAGCCTGGAACGCTGGATTTCTCCACGTAGTCCACCATGTTGGTTCTGTAGCTCCGTTGTGGTTGTATTTAAAGGTTAGGGGTGTAAATTTTATTGAGTCTGTTCCGTGACAGGTTAGGATTTGGGAATCGGCACGTTTTCCCATCCTCTTTTGGGAATGCAGGATTTGAAGTGTTTGAGGGTCACGATATGTCGGTTCTGTGTATTGAACTCTTCTTATTACAACATCACAGTGTACTACAGCTTTATGATGTATGGTAGCAGCTGCAGTTAAACATTCCTGATATCTGGGAGCCACAGCACCCCCACTTCCCAAATCCCTGTGTGTCACAGTAGGGAGGAAAACATTTAGGCAGAATCTGCTCCGCATACACAGGTAGACACCAGCTCAGAGCCGCTTTATGGCGAACCCTCCAACCCAAATGTTAGTGGGTAGAATAACAGAAGATGGCAAGCTGTCCCCAAGTTTCTGATGGACAGTGTAATTGCCCACCAAGCTGATTCCCCAGCCGGGACCTCCGCCTTCATGGCTGTGGGGTTGTGATGGATATAGAGTTGTGCAGGTGAATGGGAGTAAAAGCTCCTGCTCCGGCAGCAGCAGCAGCAGCCTCTCCAGAACGTTTCACGGGGTGACAGCAGTGCGTAATGAAGAAGGATGGCAGCCATTTTGTGTCAGTCTGCCCGTTTCCTGTCACTTAGCCGGCTTAAGGCGATGGTTTATTCGGCCTATTAGCGGGAAAGGACTGACGCGGTGATTTGCGACGGCTCACTGCTTAAGGAGCGCTCATCACTCTTCATCTTTCTGCTCGTATGCCTTCGCAAAGATTGCGATAGGAATGGTTTCTCAAAGAAGTCTAATCTCACCCCCAAACGCCGTCGATCGACTGACACGTGTTTGGTATCTGAAGTTAGCGTCTTTAGTCTTAGCACTGGAGCTACGAAGCTAATGTAGCTAACATGCAGGCAAAGCTTAGCACTGGAAACGATCTGACGACCAAATCAGATTCAGGCCATGGAATCAAGTGCCAGCCTACCAGCAACTCATTTGCATATGATTTACATAAAGCACACCCTAATTCAGGCAGATGTTTCAGCAGGAAGCCAATAAAGCTGCAGCATTCATCTGAGCCAATAAAAGCAAAGCACAGTGTTTCAAAATGGAAAGTTGCACAGTTTGATTATACCTGTAACGCTTTCCGGGTTCTTCCCCTACCTCCAGAATTCCGAACTACATCTCTCATCAGCCATCTCCGCATGACATCACAACCATGTGCTCCCAGTCGAGCAATCACAACCCACCTTCCCGTTCAGCCTCACCTGAGCTGTAATCCGTCTCACCTGTCCCTCGTTACCTTGCCCTGCATATATACCAGTCCGTTAGCTCTCTCTCTGTGAGGTATTGCCACTTGCTGTCTTACTGAGCGGTTCTGCATTTCTATGTCTGTAGAAGCTGTGTGTACACCGTGACGGTGTAATAAGGAGAATTCAGTACATAGAACCCACATACCGTGACCCTCAAACACTGTTATTCCCCCTTCAAATCTAAATCCTGCATTTCCAAAAGAGGGATGGGAAAACAGGTCGATTCCAAATCCAACCTGTTACATAACAAACTCGTTAATATTTACGCCCCCAACATTTACATACAACCACAACGGATCTACAGAACCAACATGGTGGACTATGTGGAGAGATCCAGCGTTCCAGGCTGGGAAGGGGATGTCGGCACTTTCCATTCCCTTCCCAAGGATCCCAACTGTCAGCAGTACATGGTTGATGTTCATCTTTAATCCAGGCTGAAGTTCTTCCTATTCACCAGCTTCTTAATTCTTAATCCAATGTTCCATTCCACCTTAAATACTTCAGCTTGTACAGGCACCAGAATGTCCTGCAGCACCATTTAAGGTGGAACGGACCTTTCCCAAAACAAGCTGGAGAACAGGAACTTCAGCTCCCACATCTTTAGCAGGATCCCGGAACAACTTTAATCCTGCAGTCTGCACATTTTTCACTTGCACGTTTCCCAAACCTCTCTGGACAATATGGAGCAGCTCCACTCAGCGTTTGACCCTGAAGAGACTGAAGAGAGGAGCAGCTCCACCTTTATTAGCATCACAACCCCAACAGCAGCCTGTAAGTAGCAGCCATGCTGTGTGATTGTATCCGTGTTTGCCGGTTGGAGCAGATCATCTTAAACTGAGAGTTCCATAGTGAGGATCAACTTTAATCTACTGTGTGTTGATGTCCAGATGGAAAGACAGTAGCTAGCATAGCTAACGTTAGCTACTAGCATTAGCTCCAAGTAACTAGCATAGCTAACTAAATAGTATGAGGGCGGCGCTTATTTACACAGAGGCTCATTTTATTTAGTCTATTTTCACATGATCATCACGGGCAGCATCTTGGTGTAAACCAGCCAATCAGAAAAGAGCTCATCTAATTATTCATGAGGGCTCATCAAAAAAGGGGAAACGGCTCGTTTCATTGTAGAACCAGATCATAGGGGGTAAATGAGCACAGTGTAGAACCACATCTGGGGGAACAACGTCACATACCTTCCACGGAGAACATCAGAGAGCAAATTAATATACTGAGTAAATGCCTCAGAGAGTGCTCCAGCTCAGCCTGCTGCATGTCGTATTGATCATGTTGCAGATTTTGGCTGATTCGGTGGAACCACAAACCCCTGCTGACCATAAAGTCTATTACAGCAAACTGTATGTTCATAACCGAGATTAGTTTTGTTGTTCAGTGGCCACGTTACAGCTGGAGGGAGGGTCCTTATTGCAGAGCGGAGACCGTAGCATGGTGTGGCTATTAGGAGGTTTATTTTTATTCTATTTATTTATTTATTTATTTATTGACCCAGAATCTCACTGCGGCACTTTCCTTCAGCCCACCGTCACCAGATCCTCATAATCCGTGCTTTTCGTCCTGTGTGTTCCTCTCTAATGCATGCAAAAGCCCCCCATGAAGTCCAAATATCAAAGAGTTTAATGGGGTAACATCTCCAGACCCCGCCCCCCATCAAAACTGGGTGCTGTAATTGGGTTCCTTTGTGTCCCCAGATTAAACGACACCCTTGTTTTCACCCCTTATTCAGGAAAATCAGGATTTTGGTGACACAAGCAGTACGTTACAAGCAAAGTAGTTAAGTTTAACTGTAAATGAGCTGACTGTCGGGGGGCACTCTCAGGGGGACGTGGATAAGGCAGGTCTTTTAATTAAGGGGGTTGGAAAGCGGAGCTTCCAGTAGCTCAGCACCACCCCAGCTCAGGCATCAAAGTACACTGAGAAGTGCGGATGGTCTGGCGCTACATCCCCACCAAGTATGAACCAGCCCTTACAGTTTGCTGCCGCGCTTGATAAATAATAAACCGTTATTCAGCAGAAAACACACCGCAGCACTTGAAGCACAGATCTCAACTGGCCAGCTGCTTGTCCACAGCACTCACGAGTGAATCGGCTAGTTGACTAGGCCACACACCCCCTACTGGTGGACCCTTCTCAGCACAGCCATGGTACAAGGTTTTCTTATGGCAGCAGTGAGATGCTTGAGAACCAAGCGTGGATTAGTTATACTCACCAGCACTGAATCACTCAAACTCTCCAGATATTAGCCTGAAATGACTGACTGAATCCTGCTGGATGCGGTACTGTAGAGGAATCCCCCTCGGAAAGGGGGTTATCTTCGCTAAATGGAGGAGGATTAGCAGCCTTTGTTTCTCCTGTCAGAGCTGTCTGTGTCCTGCAGGGAGGATAGAGGGAGGCGGACGATGGAGAGAGCTCGTCCAAGCTGTGCTTCAGATGGAGTTCTTCTGTAACTTCTTAGCGTTTAGCGCAAGTAATGCCTTCTTGCCAGGGAATGAAATTGGAAATGGTCAGTGGGAACCCTCTCAGGGCCTTCCAGGCCTTCCGAGGATAGCCTAACTATTCCTGGTAGCTAAAAATTCTGGAAATCTCAGTGGAAAGTTGTCTAATCAGGATTACTTCCTTTGTTGCGTCTAGGTAGATGAAGCCAAGTGAGCTCTCCTCTTTGCTCAGGGCTTTCCTACAGCAGCAGTGTCCACTCACTGTCCACTCTATTAGACACTCCTACCTGGCTGGTCCACCTTGTAGATGTACTGTCAGAGACGATAGCTCATCTGCTGCTGCACAGTGCAGTGTTGGTCATCCTCTAGTCCTGGCCGCTGCCCATGGGACTCTGTCCACGGGACGCTGTAGTGCTGGATAGTTTTGATTGGTTGACGATTCTCAGTCCAGCAGTGACACTGAGGTGCCCAGCAGCACTGCTGTGTCTGATCCACTCACACCAGCACAACACACACCACCACGTCAGTGTCACTGCAGTGCTGAAAATGATCCACCACCCAGATCACCCACCCCGCCACCCTCACTGCAGAGACTCAGTGTCCAACAATGTTTGATAAACTGCATCTAGCCTGTAGGAGGTGCAGACCATAAATACTAATGCTGCTTCTGTTTATCTGTATTCCGTGTGTATTAGGGTTCCATCCGTTCAAACATCCAGGAACAACTATGCCCAACACCACCACCGTTAACCTCTCAGCTGCCTTCACTAGGCAGGACAATTCAAAACCAGCAACATGTCATACCTTGGGCTCATAATGAGAAATATCAGTCCATATCTAGAACCTGTTGGGCTTTTCAGTGTGATTAGCGATCTTAGAACCTTCCATCATGCTACTCAAAGTAATTATCTAGTACTTTGCGGACTGAGCCCCATAATAACTCAGTTAATAACTCCATTATAAATCCTGTAGCTCACAGATTACTCGTGTTTTGTCTGGTTTGTAAAGAAGTGCTGTTATGTATTAGTGGGTTGTTATTACATTATTACGTTATTATAATGTTGTAATTACAATAACATGAGGTCAATTCAAACATGGCTCTTATTAGAGGGAGCTGTAGGTTCTAGGCAAATTATATTCCATGTATGTTGTAAATGATGGGTTTTAATTGACTGTGTAATAATTAATTGTCATCTTATAAACAGTAATAACACAGAATATTCACACTGCACTAAAATCACAGTCATGTTACAGGTGAGACTAATCCAGCTCCAGTGGGACATATAGTTCTGTAATGTGTAGCTGATCAGGAAGAAGAGCTGCAGGACTGGGAGGACTGGGAGAAAGTGCCCGCAGGAGTTATTACCAGTTATTACAACCAGAGTATACGTCATGAAGAAGCTGTAGCGATAACAGTATCTTAGCTAGCTGAGATGAGGTGGTTGTTAAGATGTTGCTATGCTGTTGCTGTCGTGTCTCAAGTCATTGCTATAGTCTTGCTAGGTTGTTATAATGGTATCCCAGGTGGTTGCTAGGGTGTTATGAAGTTCCTGGCTGCTGCAGGTTTGCTAGGTTGTTGCTGTGCTTTTCAAGGTGGTAGATGCAGTGATGCTAAGCTGTTGCTATGGTATCCCAGGTGGTTGCTAGTGTTTTGCTAGGTGGTAGCCATGGTATCCTAACTGGTGGTCATTGTGGTGCTTTGAGGTTGCTATGATGTCTCAAGTCATTGCTATAGTGTTGCTAGGTTGTTACAATGATATCCCAGGTGGTTGTTAGGATGTTGTGAGGTTCCTACAGTGTTGCAAGGCAGTTGCTTCTATATTTTCTCAGTTGGTTGCTATGGTGTTGCTAGGTTGTTGCTTTGCTATTCCAGGTGGTTGCTAAGAGGTTGCTAGGCAGTTGATATGGCTTTCCAGCTGGTTGCCAAACGGTTTTCTAGGGTGTTGCTATGGTATCCCAGGTGGTTGTTAAAGTGTAGCAAGGCAGTGGCTGTAATGATATCCCAGGAGGTTGCAATAGTGTCCCAGTGATTGCTAAGGGGTTGCTAGGCGGTTGCTATGGTATTCCAGGCGGATTGTGGTGGTGGTGGCCATCATATGGTTAACAGGGTGGTGCTAATGTAATTCTGTCATCATGATTCCATTAACGTTAGCCCCTCATTAAAAAAGCTGTATACAAGCACATCATTCCTGATCAGACCCAACGTTCCCCAGTTGGAGCGGTGCTGGGAGCAGTGTTGAAAATGCCGGACGAGTTAGCGGACAAACAAATGTCAGACGTAAAATCGATAATAATCAGTCATAATATTCCATATACATTCAGCTGAATCAGTGCTGGATGGATCTGGAGCTGCTACCAGAATCGAACTAGCTGCTCGGGAGCATTAAAAACAAGAATGGGTGCTTATTATACTTCTAAATGATCTGACTTAAGAGACGATATGAGACTCCATCTTTCTCCATCTCTCTCTCTCTCACTCTCTCTCTCTCTCTCTCTCTCTCTCTCTCTCTCTTTCTCTTTCTCCCCGTCAAATCCAATTTGTGAAATGCTGCTGAAGCAACGAGATAAAAATCTAATTTTCCCAAATGAAATCAACCAAAAACCAATTGGGAGATGTGGGATTAAGTTTAATCGCTATTCATCCATCAATATAAAAAACTTTCCTCCGCATGGCCACGGCGCATCATCGCGTGTAGCCTCCGAGAGCACGGACGATCTATCAAAAGCGTAATTTAGATAATGCTGAGATGTAGCGCGGGTGAGCGCTACCATGATGTGCAGGACCCATCAAAGAGAAGATGGGACAAACCCCGCCGCCACGCTCGGGCTCCGAGCATGGCAGAGCCATTTAAAATGACTTACTCCGCCATTCCAGACTCCAATGGAGCGCTTTATTACGCGTGGAAGGGATAACTTTTATCCCGAGGAAGAGCACTGATATTCTCTGCTGCAGGTTCTATCAGATACTCGCACTTTCCTGTACACATACAGGGCTGAGCGAAAGTCAGAGACCACCCTTCACTTGTTCAGATAACCCCGAACACATCCAGTGGTGTTGAGGTTCTGGACTCTGGGGTGGTCAGTCCATTGTTCTGAGAACACCAGCAGCTTCTTTGTTGGATGTGTGTGTCTCCTTTTGTCAGTGAGGAGCTTCTTGAACAGCTACACCTCCTTTCAGACCTCCATAGCGTTGAGGTGTCTTCTCACTTTGGACGAAGGATGGACAGAAACACCTGTGGATGTTCTCAGATCTGAGACATGATAGGGACAGCTCCTCCAGGTGGTTGTTAGGAATCTTCCAGGTGGTTGTTAGGAATCCAGTTTCCTCTGTAGCTCTTGAGCGTTTAATCAAGTCCAGTTTCGGAGACTCCAGTTGTTCGTTATTTCACTTTGACCGTCCCCTTCTTCATGAAAGTGGGTTACCTTCTGTTGAACCTCCTCAGAAATATCTCCTGAAAACTCAGTAACCTGTACTTAATAGCTGTTCAGGCTGGAAACTGAAGTGAAGGGCGGTCTCTGACTTTTGCACACCTACACAGCAAGTTTTTGCCAGATGCAAGCCTGAAGCCTCTCAGCGAAGAAGGAGTAGGACCTATCTGTCAGGAAGTTGGGACTTGGAACTTGGCACTACCACAGACCTCCACCCACGGAGGAAGAGCAGACCTACTCAAGGCAACCCCTGCCTATTCCAAGCAGGCACCTGGGTCTCCAAGCAGAACTCGCTCTTGTATGAATTTCTGAACCACAGTCTCGGTAAATAAAGAGTGGTTCTTATTGGTAGCTCAACAGAATCTGCTTTTGCCAGCCAGAGAGCGACACATTTTCAGCAGGAGGCTCTCACGACTACATGCATGCAGACTGTTACGACGACTGTCCTTAACACCACGTCACCGTCACCGAAGACAGCAATGGTGTCGTGCCAGACTGTCATGGAGTGACTCAGAATGACAGCGGGTCATCTTCAGTGACGAGTCCCGCTTTTGTCTTGGTGGAGACGACCAACGAATCCGTGTGTGGAGGCACCGTGGTCAGCACCAAGATGAACGGATTGTTGTCACGCGCCACACGTCCAGAAGGCCTGGTGTCACTCCACCTCCACCCCTACCGCACCGTCTGCAGGAACTGTGTGAGGATATTCGAGCTGCATGGGATGGATTATCACAGGACACCATTAGGAACCTCTACAGCTCCATGCCAAGACGTCTGGCATGTTGGGTTAGCAAACACGGCGGCCTGACGCCATACTGAGAGACAGACTTCTGTATGTGTAGCTCAGTAAATATTCTCTGGACCTTCTGCTGCGTATGGTACAGTCATGGCTCTTTGTGTGGATGAACGGTGTTGATTGATAACAGTATGTCAATTTGCCCAAACCCATGTGGTTATACCTGCCAAAGCAGGATGTTGCAGAGCTGTTTGAGGGATTGAGGTCACGTGTTGTCCTGGATGTTACCTGACTGCATCACTTGTTTATGATGTGTTAGAACATTTCACACCATTTCTACTTTTCAGTGTCGCTGTAGGACCAAACATTGTGCCTCAACAATAACTTAAAAACATCTTCAGATTGTTTTGTTTACCGCCTGGAAATGAATCATAATGGCAGGAGTGAAGGTGCCGCAGTAAAAGATCCCCTGTGATTGCAGTCCTGGCATCTTTACCTCACGTAGACTGAGGGAGATCTGAAGAGAGGGAGAACAATCACCCAATTCAAACTCCCGATTCAAAGAGACTGAAGGTCAGGAGAGACATTAGTGTGAAAGGCAGGAATTACAGGAGTCTCTGTTTAGCAAGGTCCAGTTATCAGCAAGTGTTCTGTTTATGTCAGAGCACAATTCCACATCTGTAATATTGTTCTTGAAGACGGAAAATAGCCTTTCAATGAGGGGGTCCAAACTTTTGACTGATACTGCATATACTTTGTATGTCAACACCATCATGCAACACAATTAGCTAATTTCCACCAACGTGGAATGGGTTCCGTTCTGGTTCCCGGACCTACTTTGGACCCATTTGGCGCGTTTCCACCAGAAGTAAGTTCGGAAGCAGAAAAGTTTGTTCCCGACTGGAACCAAAGAACAGTAGGTTCTTCAACAGAGGCCGCGATGACATCCGTGGGTGTGTCTTTTGAAGACAAAGAAGGCAACAGTGGTGCCACCCAGTGGTCTGTTGAAGAACCTCTTGTACGCCTTCTTTTTTTCTGGTAGTTGGGCCGTGCTGCTTTTTGGAAACAAGCAAACATCTGGAATAGCGGCACAAACGCTCACAGGTAATTTATATGCTCTGCCATCTTGGTACTACTGTTTACTACCGCTGTGCAGCGCCCTCTGTTGATGTTGATGACATATCCTTTGATGTCCTG
This sequence comes from Semaprochilodus insignis, assembly GCA_034552555.1. Taxonomy (NCBI): domain Eukaryota; kingdom Metazoa; phylum Chordata; class Actinopteri; order Characiformes; family Prochilodontidae; genus Semaprochilodus; species Semaprochilodus insignis. The sequence continues at coordinate 37,487,395 of CM067480.1, forward strand.
TGGTTCCAATAAAAACTGGTGCAAATGCAGACTGGTTCCCTGAATAGCACTATGGTTCCAAGAAGTCTGAACAGAACCAGTTCAAGAGCCAGGGTACTTTTGGTGGAGAGGGGCTTTATGAAGTCAATTATAGCACCTGTGTACGTTTGTTTGGAAGTGGTCTGGATGAGGAATTTGTCCCAGCGCTCTGCAGTAATTGGCCAAAGTAACTCTGTTTCCTTTCCCTCTTTAGGTCTAGGAGAGGACGGAAAGTCAATAGGCTGGACTATGAGTCTAAAAGATGGCTTTGGTGGAACTGGCTGGCCATGGAGAGCCGGGAACATCCTGCTTCTATCCGTGTCTCTTGTAGTCGTCCAGGTTTGGGCAGACTTATCCTTCTCCAAGGACTCTCACTACTCCTGGAAAACAGGTAAGGTGCTCCCACTTCTGTGTGCAAGCTTGAAATAGAGACTGGCCGTTTGGTATTATAGTGCAGCTGCATTCAGGTGCAGAACGAATTTTATGTGCTACAGTCGGTTCTGACCAAATTTTATTGGGTTACAAATGAGTTCAGACAAGATTAGTGGGCTACAGTCGAGTTCAGACAGAACTTTGTTGGGCTACAGTCAGTTCAGACAGAATTTTACAGTTCATGTTGGTTCAGGTTGGCGTTGGTAGTGGTGTTATGTGCTGGAGGTACACTGATTCTTGGCCCTTCTGGAAAACTTACTCTACTGTGTGGAATCTTAGACTGTGATGTTGATGTGATTTTGATCATTTGAGTCCACTTTAATAAATGTCAGAATGTCCCCACATGTAACCAGACACTGGGGTCCTCTGAGGTCCCCTTTTGGTCCTCTATGGGTACTTGACTCTTTTGTTCTTCTGCTAAGAAAGCGTCGAGTGTCTGGAAGCTTTTCAGCTTGGAAGGCTCTCTTTTCCAGCATTTCCAATCATCATTACAGCTTCCCAAAGGCAGCAAGCAAGGTGCAAAAATATGGGAACTAAAGAAAAGTGCTCTTAAGATAGTAACATGTGTTTATTTGATGATCAGTTTTGCTCAGGGGGTTCAGCCTCAAATTATTGGACTTTCGCCATCACCTCGTAATTGGCGGTGGTGTAACCATTCATTGAGAGTAACCATTAATTGTGATTAGGTGTTTGGGTGTATAGGAGTGCTTGGCAGCACTCTCTGAAAGAGAGTTTATTAAATTATGCTTCTACCACTTTCTCAATAACGTTAACTTCAATTGCAAGTGTGTGTGCAATATGGGATAATACAAGGTAACTGGAGCAAAACCAGTTACTAACAAACATCAAATAAACAAACAGTACTCACTGCCACTCTCTAAAAGTGTTACTGCCCCCAATAGAAACTGCAGCTTTGTGCTCGAGTAAGACCCACATCTGCTTCCCGACAGTGTTTTTATAGTATCTTCCATCCAGCAGGGCACGATTGCCCATGTGTGGATTCTCGGTCTTGGCATCTGAAATGAGTGTTACCCTACTTTTCCTGTTTTAGACAGAAGATGTTGTACATTTGTGACTTCGCATTAATGATCGTACCGCACACCTTTACATCTGGGACAAATGAGTAGTTGCTAACACTGAGCTGGAGTAATGCGACCGTTAGTGAAGTTATATATGCTCTGCGAGGGATTATCCATCTTGGGGCCTCTGGTGACAAACCTCTCCACAGAGAATGCAATCACACATAATGATGTATATAGTAATCTGCACCCGGTCCTCAAAGCCGGGCTAAATAATTACTTGGTGCAGAGGCTGGCTGTAGATTTATGTGCTCGGCTACAACATTCTGAAGTAAGATAGTGTCCTGCACATGTTGTTCTAGTTTCTGCACAACAGCGGAATCTCTCAGGCTCAGTTAGAAGGCGTGCAAGTTGCTCTTTCTCTGGGAAGATTTATTCCCAGGGCTTTTCCTCGCCCTTACTGTGACGGCATCGGAATGACTTTGGGTCACTTTCTTGGGGCGAGGTTAAACGTAGTGGCCTATGCTCTGGCGTGTGGGGATAGTGATTGGGATGGTGTAGTGGGTAACACCTCTGCCCCCTATGCTGTAGGCTGGGGTTCGATTCCCAGCCTGGGCAGGTAGTCTATGCTATCCCAGTAAGAGTCCTTGGGCAAGACTCCTACCACTACCCTCACCTACCTGTGCAAGACATGTTCCAGTCGTAAGTCACTCTGGATAAGAGTGTCTGCCAAATGCCATAAATTTAGATGTTGTTTTGGTTTACAGGCTGTCTAATCGTTCTGAAACTAATTTTTAAGATCCGGTGCAGTGAGTCAGTACTCTAGAAGTAGTGTCCAGATATCTGATATGAACACTGGGGAAGTGTCCAGTTCAGTGGTCAGTATTTAATTGAAACCCTGATAGCAAGAGGACAGCAAACTACTGTTGGGGCACTAACAGCAAAGTTGGTGGTCCCCTAGTGTTTGGGCTGGGCGTGTTTGGGTGCCCCGACAGATATATATCTTATCTGGTAGTTTAAGCCATTTGACCACCTGGCTTTTGGGGGTCTGAAGTGTCCTCTGAGCCCTGCTGGGTGCTGGATGTCTCGTTGGGTTTTAGACTATTGCCAAAAGTGTTCACTCCCCCATCCAAATCATTGAATGCAGGTGGTCCAATCACTTCCATGGCCACAGGTGTATAAAACCAAGCACCTAGACATGCAGACTGCTCCTACAGACATTAGTGAGAGAATGGGTCGCTCTCAGGAGCTCAGTGAATTCCAGCATGGTACCGTGATAGGATGCCACCTGTGCAACAAGTCCAGTCATGAAACTTCAGATCAGCTGAAGAACAGTGTGTAGAGAGCTTCATGGAATGGGTTTCCATGGCCCTACATCACCAAGCGCAGTGCAGAGCGTGGAATGCAGTGGTGTAAAGTGCCGCCACTGGACTCTAGAGCAGTGGAGACGTGTTCTCTGGAGTGACCAATCACACTTCTCATCTGGCAATCAGATGGACGAGTCTGGAGACGGTTCTTGTCTGACTGCATAGTGCCGAGTGTAAAGTTTGGTGGAGGGGGGATTATGGTGTGGGGGTGGTGTTCAGGAGTTGGGCTCGGACCCTTAGTTCCAGTGAAAGGAACTCTTAATGCTTCAGCAGACCAAGAGACTCTGGACCATTTCATGCTCCCAACTTTGTGGGGACAGTTTGGGGACGGCCCCTTCCTGTTCCAACATGACTGCACACCAGTACACAAAGCAAGGTCCATAAAGACACGGATGAGCGGGTTTGGTGTGGAAGAACTGGACAGTCCTGACCTCAACCCGACAGAACACCTTTGTGTACATATATATTAGTTTATTTTCCCAAATAAAAGTCTGTATTCATTTGGAATCAGTTTGACGAGATTAGATCTTGTGCATAGGACAGTTGTCTGGATGGTCCAAGGGTGGACCAGCAGTGGCAAACAGTCAGTGGGGTGCTGAGCTGATCAAGCCAGCAGGCCCATATATGATCACTATCTGGGAAGATCCAATGTTTTATCTGTGGAGTAAAACAGCAGGGACGGTTCCAGGCTGATGTAGTTTGAGGAGGTAACTGTAATAAACTATGGTGAAGGCCGACTGATAAAGCTGGGTACTAGCTATCACACAGTAGCTGCCACGCTGAGTGGAGCTGTGTGTAAACTGTGGAACATTCAATAAAGGTAATAATAAAAGATTTATACTTCTTGATTTCCCCATTGAAAGATTTGTCATTCTCTGAGTTTTATGAATAAAGTCATCAGTAAAAAGCCTCTCAAAAGTCGTTAAGTCTGGTGGCTTAGGCAGGAACAAGGCTTTTACTGTTACCACTAAAGATTCAGCTCATAATTCACATTCATATTAAATACTCGGGCAGTAAAAAGTGACCCGTCGCTACAGAATAAAAGACCTGTGGCTACAGAAAAGCCATGTGATCACGAATGTGCACCAACCACACATATACACACATATACACATATAACTGCAGAGTTCAATGTAGAAATATTCACTAAATAAAGATGTTTATCCACATACACACTGCAAAGAACCCATACAGAACCAGCTGAACTTACGGTTCTAACATTAGTGCATGTTCCACCTGCTTGATGGACAGAACCATTAATGACTTTTCGGGTTTTTTAGTTTTTTTTTATATCACTCTATAGCATCTAACTAGGCTAATTAGCTAGCTAGCTAACTTAGTTGCCGTTTAGCTTATTAGCTGCAGTGAACCAGTATACTGCTCTACTCTGCGCACACACGCGTCTACATTTACACAGAACCATGTGGAGAACCAAACACAGCTTTTATTTTTCTCTGTCGAGTGTTAATATGAGCAGACACACTCGCTCTGTGGCCGCTAGCATAAGCGCTAACAGTGTTAGCTTCTCCTAGCTGGTCTCCTGGTGTAGTAATGCTCTCTACAGAGTAATAACTCTAAACATATGGATCAGAACATCATCACACCGTCCTAGTTTACACTCTGGAGCTCTTATTGGTGTATAGTAGTGCTGGTGGAACTTCATGTTCATCTGGAGAGTACAGGATTCGCTAAACTGTGATTAGCTTCAGCTGCTAATGTTAGCATACACAGAGTGGGGCTAATACACAGCTCTTCCTAGGGTGGCGACACGTCCGTTTTTTGGCCGAACAGGCTGGTTTTTCAACTCCCAGTCCTACATCCGGCGCAGTACCTGGATGGACGCCTATTAGTCCTCTTTTCGGGATGAGCTATTTAAAAACAGTATTATGTATGCCGTTGGCTCACGTCCATGCCAAAAGACATGCCTTGCATTTCATTGGTTGACCAAGGTCATGTGACATCGTGACTGCAGGTCAGCCCTCCAATGCTAGTCAGTTAGTAAGCTCCTGTTAGCAAACACGGCGGCCCAATGCCATACTGAGAGACAGACTTCTGTATGTGTAGCTCAATAAATATTGATCATATCAGTCTAAATTTATCATCAGTTATTGATCCTGGTAACCTTTATCTTCCTTCCCAACACACCTGCAGTCCCACACCTCCTCCTGGGTGCAGCTGTTCTAATGATGAGTGTATGTTAATGTCTGTTACAAGCTTCATAAGTCTGTGCTATTCTTTAAAGACCAAGAAAAATACCTGTGCACTGACATTAGAGGGTGCTAGTGGACATTAGCTTTATTTTGATGTTTATGTTTGGATATTCATGTTTGGATATTTATGGCCCAAACAGGAAGTCTGGCACTAATACTGACGGTTCCCCACTGCATATTTTTCCTATGCCTAGTTTCTGTTTTCCGCTGAGGTTGTGGTGTTTCGGATACGCTCAGGAAAGAACATTTCCTTTCGTGTGTAGAAACCTGATTCGGCTCTCTTACCTCAGCTCTCCGAGTGATAAAAAGACGGATTAATTTTTCCTGAAAGGGCATCTGCTCCAAAAGAATTTCATCAGATCAGCAGGAGTGCGGCTTTGACATCACATCCATACAGAAGAGAGATAGCACATTGTATTACTATATTTGTGAGGACCTCCATTTATTCATGATGGCGTAGCTGAGTATTGCTATGCCTACACTTAATCTCATCCCTCATCCGAACCTCAGTGACCACATGGAAATGCCTCTTTTCCCAAAACGATGTTGCTCTTTTGATGAGGACCAGTCCAGTATTTTTCTCTTGTCACGTCATGAGGATATCTGGACCTCACAAATGGGTAAGACCACAAAGCCAAGCATGGGCTACAGGGGTGTAACACACCCACCACTGGACTGCGGAGCTGTGTTCTCTGGAATGATGGCGCTCCATAAAATACCTTTGGGATGACCTGGAACGATCCAGAACTGATCATCCAACATCAGTACCTGACCTCCTCACTAATGCTCAATAAAATCCTCACAGCAATGTTCCAACATCAGTACCTAACCTCCTCACTAATACTCAATCACATCCTCACATCAGTGTTCTGACATCAGTACCTGACCTCACTAATGCTCAATCAAATCCTCACAGCAATGTTTCAACATCAGTACCTGACCGCACTAATGCTCAATCAAATCCTCACAGCAATGTTCCAACATTAGTACCTGACCTCCTCACTAATACTCAATCACATCCTCACATCAGTGTTCTGACATCAGTACCTGACCTCACTAATGCTCAATCAAATCCTCACAGCAATGTTCCATCATCAGTACCTGACCGCACTAATGCTCAATCAAATCCTCACAGCAATGTTCAAACATCAGTACCTGACCTCACTAATACTCAATCAAAACTGCACAGCAATGTTCCAACATCAGTAACTGCTCTCACTAATACACAATCAAAACTGCACAGCAATGTTCCAACATCAGTACCTGACCTCACTAATACTCAATCAAAACTGCACAGCAATGTTCCAACATCAGTACCTGACCTCACTAATTCTCCATCAAATCTGCACAGCAATGTTCCTACATCTGATGTAAAGCCCTCCCAGAAGCGTAGATGGTGTTACTGCAGCAGAAGGAAGGCTGGAGGGATCACATAGGGGTCTACACCGTTTTGGACATATGGCACATATCCATCTGCAGAGGTGGAGCCATTATCCCTGCTTCCACAATACGGATCTCTGATGATCAGTGTAATCACCCAGGCAAACAAACGTTAAACGGCCGGGATTATCATGTGATAGGAGCCATTAGATATGCTGGGAAGCAAATGAGACATGCCTGGTTATGAATTATTAATACTTTAAATGCAAAGCCTCATAGCGTAGGCGTCGCAGCGTGGGGGTGGAGGAACTGCGTTAGCTGATTTAATATCACAAGGCTAATCTCTGCAGCGCTGGTAATCTTAAATGAAGTGCTTCACACGGCCTTGTGGGTACGGTGGAGAGCCGAGCTATGACGGATAGAATGGAGGTCTAATTACACAAACAATATATACAATCACTGGCCTGTTTAGAAACACTCACCTTGTACTTCCACTCAGTGGCCACTTTATTAGAAACACTCACCTTGTACTTCCACTCAGTGGCCACTTTATTAGAAACACCCACCTTGTGCTTCCAGTAACTGGCCACTTTATTAGAAACACCAACGTTGTACTCTCGCTACTGGCCACTTTATTAGAAACACCAACGTTGTACTCTCGCTACTGGCTACTTTATTGGAAACGCCAACCTTGTAGTCTCACTANCCACTAACTGGCCACTTTATTAGAAATACCCACCTTGTGCTTCCACTTAGTGGCCACTTTATTAGAAACACCAACTTTGGTAGTTAATGTGTCTTGTTTTGGACTGTACAGTCTGAACAACAGAACCGGTCATTATGTCCCAGTTGGATCGTGATTGCGGGTTATGTTGTATATGATTAGCTCTGGAGATTTCGGTTCCCCTGAGCCCACCTTGCCCACCAGTGGGATGATGATGATGATGATGATGATGATCCCTTTTCCAGGGAAACGGTTTCACATTGTGTTTGGTTTTCCTGCTCTGTTAAACGTGTCGGATCACTTTATCCATCTTCAGCTGCGACCATAGACTGCAGGCTTGTGTGCACGGCTCTGGACTAACACCTCTCCGAGGACGTTGAGCACTTATGGAGACTGAACGGCGTAGCAGGTTCACTGTGTAATGCTTTGTGCGCGTGGCGGTTGCCAGAGGTTGCTTTCTACAGTTTGCTTATCCACAGGCAGCTTCCCGGGTTGAACATGCATCCCATAGTTTCAGGTAGAGTGATTTCTTCCTCCCGCAGAGCCGGCCAGTCTGCGAGTCTATTCACATTACCGTGTGTGCTTTAGGCTTGACCTTCATCTTTGTCTGAGAAACTCGAGGGCACCTGAGGCTGCGGGCAGCCGAAGGATCATTTAGCTCTTTAAACAAAGCGCTCTCATTAGAGTCCGTGAGGAACGGCCACTTTCTCTCCATTTTCCCTCAGGAGCCCGTGGAGAGGAGGGTGAATGGTGGCTGCAGCTCTGTGCTGCAGAATTTGAGCATATTGGCGGACCTGGTGGCCCAATCCCCATTCATATCCTGGTTTATGTAGGTGCATTTCAGCATGCGTTGGTTTTAAAGGTCAAGTCAAACAGAGTAAGAGGTGAATGGAAAGCCGAGCTGTGTTGTAGAAGGGTTTGCATAGTGCATAAAACCCCTACATTAATTCCATGTAGCAGCCAATCAGAATGTAGATAACCAACCACCAACAACATGGAACCAAAAAAGGTTCTTCTGTTATGGTGGTGGTGTGTTAGTGTGTTTTGTGAGTGGATCAGACACAGCGGTGCTGCTGAACACCTCAGTGTCACTGCTGGACTGAGAACCGTCCACCAACCAAAACTATCCAGCCAACAGTGTCCTGTGGGCAGTGTCCTGTGGGCAGTGTCCTGTGGGCAGTGTCCTGTGGCCAGCGTCCTGTGGCCAGCGTCCTGTGGCCACTGATGAAGGACTAGAGGATGACCAACACTGCACTGTGCAGCAGCAGATGAGCTATCGTCTCTGACTGTACATCTACAAGGTGGAGCAGCAAGGTAGGAGTGTCTAATAGAGTGGACAGTGAGTGGACACAGTGTTTAAACACTCCAGCAGCACTGCTGTGTCTGATCCACTCACACCAGCACCACACACACTAACACACCACCACCACGTCAGTGTCACTGCAGTGCTGAGAATGATCCACCACCCACATAGTACCTGCTCTGTGGTGGTCCTGTGGGGGTCCTGACCACTGAAGAACAGGGTAATACAGTACACAGAGAAACAGATGGACTATATGAGGGTCCTATATGGTCAGTGGAGCTGAGGAATCCAACCTCTGCATTTGACCCATCTGTGCAGTGAAACACCCACACACTAGGGGGCAGTGATCACATGTGCCCGGGGCGGTAGGCACCCTCACCCACGGCACCCCGGGGAGCAGCTGGGGGTTAGGTGCCTTGCTCAAGGGTACTCCAGTCCTGTTGTTTCGGCACAGGGAATCGAACTGGCAACCTTCCCATCACAAGGCTGGTTCCCTAATTTCCAGCCCCTGACTGCCCCATTGTTGTGAAGTCCCTTCAGTGCCAGTAAGTTGTGGTTGTGATGTCATAACAGGTGGAGGTTTGGTTGCCTGTGATTGGTGTAGGCAATTGGTGATTTGGTCAAATTCAAGGTTTTAATATGTAGGTCATGATGACATCAAGCAGAAAAATGCAGTGTAAACATGAACAGCGCTCCGAAAACTCCCGAGTATTCCCAAACAGGAGTGTTCTACTGCCGTCGCTGTTTTGGTTTCGGCTTTGGTATCTCAACAAACTGCACTGTAGGATGAACTTGAAGCTGCCTACAGGTTCGGCGGCTGCGTGATCGTGAGACTGGGTTTGTCTGGGTTTTCCAGTCCCACTACTCCCAACAGCAGAAACTCCGAAAGGTTTAGTTTATCTCTCAACTCGGGAGCTGCTGATTGGCTGAAAGCTGCCACTGTAGTGCTCCAGCTTTTCCTATAGCTAGCAATAAAATGATTTATCCCAGGTCCGTCCCTGACCGCAGCCCTGATTGAAACTCCTTGTAGTTCTCGTCACCAATAAATCAACCCCTGATTCCGTCCTAATCGCGGCCTGGGCGGCTGGAAATATTCCACATTACTGTGACGGCGTTCCGATATCAAATATAAACCCCGCTGTGAGTGGTTCATTAATTTCCCAGTGCTTTTTCCGTCCACCGTTTTGTCCGGTGTCCAGATGGTTCCTCCTAATGAATGTTCTCCTCTTGTGGTAATTTAACGTAATGCATGGCGAGGCAGCGGCGCTCCAGCCGTAATCTGATCATGGCACTATAACGTACATTGGAATGGTTATTCCTGTTAATGCTAATTGCTGTTTACCAAACCACAGCTTTGGGTTTAATGTACTACTGCACCGGAGCTCATAGTGCTAGTGCTGATCAGCGTTCCTACCAAAGAAGGACAGATCTTGTGGTTGAATTCTGGTTCTATGTTTATTCATGCATTCCTGCAAAAGGAGAAATATGCTCCACTGCTCTTTGTGAAGCCTCTGTTCCTCCCAGTGTGTGAGTCAGATATTGGAGCGAAGAGGAATAGGGACTGTGCCCCATTCCTCTCTCTCCTCTGCAGAGCCGGCTCTCTGAGTGATGCTCTGTTTGATAAGCTGCCGTTTTCCGCTCCATAGGAATGAATGATTTCATTACTGCGGTGGTATACGATCCCGGCGGCACGCTGACAGCCGGACTGGTGTGGCTCCAAACCTTTTAGTGGTGCTTGAAAATCCGGTCAGGAGTCACTGCAGTTTTCAGCTTTCTTCCACTTTCGGGCCAGATCGTTATGAGGAATCTATAGAGGCCCGATCCTGCCAGGAAGAGGAGGAAAAATCACACCCGTACTTATTTGGCTGTTTTTCTCCTCTGTTTCCAGCAGCCGCACATCAGAATATGAACTTGACTGATGACTTTCTCGGATTATTGGAAACGTTGATAAATCCAGTTGGATATTGAACTTAAAGAGCGTTCCAATTTATATTCAGCAAAATGCCATCTTTACAAGACAGGTCAGTATATTGACATACTAATTCATTATTTCAATTCATTCAATTCATTAAGTCAAAATATCATGACAATAAGTCATTATTTTGACATAACAGCTCATTATTTCAAACTGCTTAGTCAAAAAAAGGTCAGTAGCACTTTACAGATGGGTAATAAGTAGGTAATGATATGGTAATTTTACGGTAACAAAGTGTATTTAATTATTAATTAAATGCCAGTTTCCTAGTTACTAAATAATAAATCAGAAATTGTAGTGAGTGTTAACAAGGCCGTTATGAAATGGTAAAATTATGGTAACAAGTTGTACTTACGTAAAAATGACCTGCTTATTTTATAGTTCTGTATGTGTAGTAAGTGAGCTACTGTAGTTGTAATAAGGCAGCAATGTAATAGAAACACAATGGTAACAACTTTCCTAAATATTATATACACGTCATCTACTCATTAATAAATTAAAAGATAGTCATGGTATTTTTTTTGACCTGCTTATTTTAGAGTTGTTAATGAATAATAAGAGAGAATAATACCTGAGTACATGTATATAATATATAATATTAGAGTTATTAACCCAGAATCAGTGGAGTGGTTCTGCTGTAATTACCTGGTATCAGGGCTGTAAAATACTATTTCACCTGTTTCTGTTTTATTTGTGTTATTTAGACGGTCAGACACCGTGTGAGTTACAGGCGGTAATTACAGTGAAACTACACGGTATTACAGCCGTAAAATACAAACTCACTAATTCCCACCTTGTTTACTACACGGCCATCAGGTCAGAACACCAGTTCAACATGGTCTTGTGCTTCACATGTAGGTCCACCTATAGACACGTACTGTTACCCAGGAGTAGATGAGACCATGACCATTTCTGCTCACTTATTACATAAAGAACTATAAAATAAGCAGGTCATTTTTAGGTAAGTATAACTTGTTACCATAATTTTACCATTTCATAACGGCCTTGTTAACACTCACTACAATTTCGGATTTGTTATTTAGTAATGACTAGGAAATTGATATTTAATTAATGGTTAAATACCATAAAATTACCATATCTTTACCTACTTATTATTTATTACCTACTTATTACCTACCTGCGTCCCGCTGACCCGTCCGATGACCCAACTTCTTCATTACGGATTAATCAGACATTTACTCCTCCACCTTACAAACACTGAACGCTCCTTTCCTTAGCTTGTCCTGCTATCTGATGTTGACCCGAGGAGGACGGGTTCCCCTTTTGAGTCTTGGTTCCTCTTCCTTTTGAACCGAGGGAGTTTTTCCTTGCCTCTGTCGCCCTCGGCTTGCTCACTGGGGGCTCGGACACCAGATTCTTTGTAAAGCTGCTTTGTGACCACATCTGTTGTAAAAAGTGCTATATAAGTAAATGTTGACTGGACTTATTACCGATCTGTAAAGTAACGTGCTACCAAAATGTCAATACGACATAAAAGAACAAAAAGAAAAATCATAGGTCAGTGTTTTCTCCTTTACCTGGCGGGAATGGGCTCCCAAAGAGCTGCACTTGTTATGATGTAAACCCTGTGATAATACGAGAACCATTTTCGGTGCTGTTTAGAAGCATATATATTGTTGCTGCCCGAAGGAAAACCAGTATCTCTGAAATGGATGGTAACTTTACAGGAGAGGCCAAAAACCTCATCCAGACGTCTTTCCAAGCAATTTGGGGCCATTTCTGTTGGTCCATTCATCATGAAATTCACAGTGTACACGGTGTAAACAGCAGCTGCTGTGTTCAAATGATGCATCAAAGTAAAAATCAGAGGAGGTATGTAGGTATTGGATAAATGGGTTCTTGGGTTGAGGTGACAGTACATTTGAACCACAGTGTCTACCCTGAGCTACTGGACAACCATGTGTTCCCTATAGCCCCTCATCTTACCGACTAACATAACATTCCTATCCCTGTATTCCAAGATGACAGTTCTGGCGTTCACAGGGCTGCAAATGTGACTGATTCACAGATTGTGACAGGATCCATGTACTGGACAAGTTGTGGGCCAAATCAATGTTTAGACACTCTGACATCAAAGAATTGGTCAGTTGGGCCAGATTTGGTGGATGCCTTCCCTGGCACAGTTCCAAGGAAAATTCCCTGCAGACTGGGATTTTATCCACTGCTGGTAGACTCGTATGACCGTACGCTTCCATACACCTGCAGATTCAGCTACTTCCTTCACACTATGGTCTTTGACACGCCCAAATGCAGTCACTCCTTTTAGCCAATCATTAACATCTGCTCTGGAGCCATTTTCCACACATGGAACGAGACATTCCCTGCACTGTAGCACCTCTTCTCCATCTATGGATTCCGTCACCCACACACGCAGGGATTTATAGCCCCATCATCCTCGTGCAGCAGCACCATCTGCAGGAGCCTGAAGGTACTACCACCTTAAACACACCAGGTGACTCATTCTTGCGTCGGGTGGGCTCGTAGTCGAGCTATTATATACCGCAATTCCTGTAGGACTCAACCATCCACAGTAACCAGAGCGTATGTTGATTGCTTGGGGCTTCGTTCCGCATGGAGGAATCCCACTTTTACTGGCATGTGAGGCTATTTCTGTAACGCTCTTCAGTGTTGCACCAGATCATGGTACATTTCTGCTTCTAATTTGCCACCATACTTCAAAAACACACCACCGCTAGCATGACCTGAGAGGTGTTATCTTCAGAGGCGGAGCGTCACCGTTGGGTCTCATTTCCCTGCAGTGGATCCGTGGTGAAGCATGTGTGCGAGTGCCCTGCGCTCCAGCCCTTTTTATAGGCTGTTAACGTTTTCGTTCAGGTTTAATTCGTCATCGGCAGAAGCGTCTCATCTTTCCCACAGCGTTCCAGAAACGTAGGGGCTCCAGTTTTTTTCTGGGGCCTGAATCTGTTGGAGAAATATACGGCTTCATCCTTGAGTCACGAGCGAGCCAGTGCAAATTAGAATCCGCGTACAGTACGTTAGTGCATTCTATTCTCTCAAACAAAGGCGCTTATTGATCTGTTTTATTACTGAAATAGATCCGCCATAAATCCGTGGAAGTTTTATAGCGGAGAAAAGGGTGTAAATAGATGAAAATGGATGACTGGTCCCGATAGCCACGGAGAAAAACACATCCACGGTGGAAGGAAATTACAGTCCTGTGGAGGAAGAAGGCGAAGTACGTCTAATTGCTGCAGATTACACACATGCCCTGTTGAAAGACTTCTCCGTTGGCGCTGAAGACTGATTTCTCTCGGGAAGCGAGGAGGAAAAACACGGATGAGCTTATCTGTATATTTTGTACTCCACAGACTGACATCTGAATGCTTCATCCTGACAAATAGACTGTTATTTTGCTGTTTCCAGACAGTTCTGGCATCCAAACAAGCTTTCTCCGTCTCTGCCCACTTCAGTCCTTCTTCGGAAATGAATCTGGAAATGAATCTGGCTCAATGCACCAACAGACACTCAAACATGAAACCAGGGAGCTGAAGGAATGGAATTATGTCGATATTAATATGGCCATTTCAGGGAAAACTGAGCTCCACTCACTGTTTACATATACCTATTCAGCCTACAGCAGTTTAGCTCTGCACATTCAGCCTACAG
>CM067480.1:37501970-37517140 GCA_034552555.1 Semaprochilodus insignis
TATATATGTATTATTATTATTACATATAGATACATATAGATGTGTGGGACCTGTGTGTGTATATATATATATATAATGTATGTACGTATGACCTTTATCCTGAGGGAATATCTAAACAGTCCTATGTGTGTGTGTGTGTGTGTGTGTGTGTGTGTGTGTGTGTGCCTGTGTGTGTGTGTGTGTGTGTGTGTGTGTGTGTGTGTGTGTGTGTTCCTGCAGAGGCTAAAGGAGCTGAAGCAGAGGGAGTTCGCCCGGAATGTGGCCTCTAAGTCTCGGAAGGACGAGCGGAAGCAGAAGAGAGCTCTGCGAAGGCTGCATGAACTGGCAGAGCAGCGCCGGGAGGTTCAGTGGTATGACACCTTCTGTCACCTACATTCACACATACACACATACAGTCTGTAGCTGTTAACTCGCTGTAATTCACCTGAAGAAATCTACCTGAAAGAATTCACCTGAAGGAATCTACCTGAAATAATTCACCTGAAGAAATCTACCTGAAAGAATTCACCTGAAGAAATCTACCTGAAAGAATTCACCTGAAGGAATCTACCTGAAATAATTCACCTGAAGAAATCTACCTGAAAGAATTCACCTGAAGAAATCTACCTGAAAGAATTCACCTGAAGGAATCTACCTGAAAGAATTCACTTGAAGAAATCTACCTGAAAGAATTTACCTGAAGAAATCTACCTGAAAGAATTCACTTGAAGAAATCTACCTGAAAGAATTCACCTGAAGAAATCTACCTGTGTTGTAAAGAATTCACCTGATGGGTCTGATGGTGATTCTCTGGCTGGGAGACACTGTGACTGATATTCGAAGAGCTTTATTAATGAGAAATTAGAAACATAATTCAGATTCATATTTAAAGACATTCGGAAGAACAGATATTTAAAGTATGATGGTTCTAAGATGGTTATGGACAATTTATAAAAAGGAGAAGAGATTAAAATTCAGTAAAAAATTTAATTAGAGCTCAAAATGTTTATAATGAAGATATTGTTATAATTGCCATAAAGTTCTCCAAACATCGAATAACAGGCCCTAATAAACATCAGATTAATCAGGTAATGACTGGTGTTAATAATTATACAAAATTAGAATCTCTGTTTATTTAGTGGCATATGAATAATCAGTTCTGAATAATAGAAGCCTAATTCATCATTTTAGCTCGATTGTCTTTTTAATACTTATTATAAAAATGTAGCATATATTAACCTGTAAATCAGTAGTTATCTGTTATATAGCTACTGTGTGATGCAAACACTCTATTAATTTATAAATATATACCTTTTGAATTGTAAAACATTATTTAGACCCCTATTATAAAAACGTTATGATTACACTTAAACATAATTCATTTATGAAAAGTGTTTGTGGAGTTTTAATTATGTAAATTATGTCAGTAATGTGTTAATTGAAGCACTTATCACACAAAAGACCATTTAATAATAATTATACAGTTATTAACATACGGTACCTTTAGATGAAGATTAAGTTTATTTGAGGAGACATGTTATTTAAAAGTGTTATCAATAATACATGACAAATACAAATTTGCCATAGGTCAGGCACCCTCTGGTGGTCCCCGGGTGAGTGGTCTGTAGTGGGCCAGTGGACCTCTGTTATAGAAATCTATGACATAATAATTTACCAACTTAATAATCAGAAAGTAGTATAAAATGTTTAATATTAAAAATGTATTTATTAATTCAAGCCATGCAACAACCACTACAAGCAAAACACACTACTCCACAGTTTCAGTCCTGTTTATAAAAAAACATTTGTCTAATTTGCCACCATTCAGCCTAATTTCAGCTATAAAACAAGCATAAATTCATATTTATCTCATACTGCGGACTCAAACCTGTCTGTGTTAGAGAATTATCCTTTATCTAGTTTATTAATTTCAATTTTTTGTGTTTTCCTTCATGGTTTTAGTGGTAAAAACATGGACCTTAAATAAGGAGAAGGTTCAGAGGATCTTCGAAAGGCCAAAGTATATCATAAACGTAATGCTGTACAGTCTGTAAGTGATCTGGCTTTATAGTCCTCATTGTTTTGTGAAATAATTGAACTTATGGTAGATTTTAGAGGGTTAAAGCACTGTATGCATTGTCCCCAGGTCTGAGTCGATGGGTTTCTCTGGAGTGATCATTTTTCATCAAACCAATCTAAATGATTTTGTTCTCAACAAGCAAATTATATTAAAATATATTAAAATTATATCTAAAAAAATATTAGACAATAGGTTTCTATTTAGCCAATATAAATAATCAATAATAATTCCTATTTTGCTCATATTAATAATAATACGGTGTAGAAAGAGTGATTAATCACTGTATAATGGAAAAAAAATAGAAGTGACTCATTCATTCATTCTTCTAAATCAGAACTCCACCGTCCTTTAGAGCCGAGCTGCCCACCGAGCTGCTGAACCTGCTGAAACTCTGAGATGACGTGATGTATAATTTATAACATGTTCACTGATTTTATTTTCCCTCTCGCTGTGTTCCCCTTTTATACTGCAGTGCCCCAGGGAGCGGTCCTATGTTCAAATCCACCACAGTAGCAGTGGAAGGAAGCTTCAGAGAACCACAGGAGGAGAACCAGATTGTTGGAGGCCAGGAACCTGGAGCCCAGAACCCGCTGAGCAGCTGCAAACAGACCACGTGGGCGTACGGTGGAAAAACAACCAAGAAGCAAGCGCTCCGGCGCAAAATCGCCTTCTCCTTTTCCTTTCCCAAGAAAGCTTCAGTGAAGCTGGAGTCTTCGGCAGCAGTGTTCTGCGAAGGTCTGGAAGAGGGTACGGTGGAGCGAAGCGGACGGATTCAGGTGCCGTTCGTGGAGCTCAACCTGCAGGACTCGCCAGCTGAGGAGAAACGGGTGAACTGCAAGGAAGGCAGCAATGGGGGTGACCAGGGATCTTCGGATTTGCCTGCCGGAGTGGACGGCCTACAGGATGCTGCTTCGGATCTGTGTGCGTTCCTCGTTTACTCCGAGGACACACCTATGTCTCCGATTACACACTTACCCGGCAACTCTGAAAGCGTTCCAGACTCTGAGAGCCCTGTGGAGAGCACTGTGGCTGAGCATAAAGCAGAAGGTGGTCAGGAGAGGGGCAGCGGAAGCAAAGAGAAAGACTTGTCCGCAAGTGAGCCTCCAGTTAAGGCTCCCTCGGATGTGCCACCCGAGAACAATGGATCCCAAAGCCAAGGAAAAGAGGAGGATGCGGCTGCGGCAAAAACTCCGAGCCCTTTTGCAAAGCCCAGCCAGCCGTTCTTCTCTGTCTTGGGCAGGGACGGCAAAACCATCTTCCAGTGGCCTTCTGAGATGGTTTCCTTCACCGCGACGGAACCTTCCTTGTCTTTCAGCTGCAACCCGCTTCATTTCGACTTCCGAGGGTCACAGGTCAGAAGGTGCCCGGATGCTCAGGAGGCAACAGAACCCAAAATAGATGAGGAGTCATCTTCTGGCAGCACGGTCGGCGGCTCCCAGAAATCCTCCAGCTTGGAAAGGCAAGTGGAGGAGGCCTCATGTGGCCATGGAGCAGAGAGCAAGGTCAGAAAGTGCCATCAGTATTCCAGCGATATAGAAAGCGGCACGAGGCCGAAAGCGCACGGCAGATGCAGGCATTCCAAAGATTGGCCTCATGCTGGCAAGAGAGCGGAGGACAAATTGCGGGCTAGAGATCGACGCCATTACAGGAGCCAGCACAAAAAGAGACACAAGCGGCGCCACAAGAGAAGAAGACGGAGGAGGGAGGAGGAGCAGAGCGAGAGCGACGTGGAGAAATGTGCAAAATCCCACAGACGAGCGGAGAGCCGGGAAGAGCTTGATAGCCAATTTAGAGGCGCCACTTCACAGCAAGCACAGCCATTAGAGAAGTCAAAGCAATCAGCTCAAAATCAGCCAGAGAACAACAGCATCGCTCCCGCGGAGGAGGGGGAGCAGGCAGGCAGGATAAACGGCTCTGCGGGAGGCTCTGATGAACCTGAGGCCTGCAGCGAAAAGGTGCTGGGAGTCTGTGGAGGGACGGCAGGGGAGGCAGACATAACAGGACATGGCTCGGGCTGCCTCGACATGCCTCCCTCTGAGAGAGAAGCCTCAGATCACAGCAGCCCCGGGCTGGAGGATCCACACTCTCCGGAGAGAGATGTAGCGGATCCGTGCGAAGGAAAGACGGCGGAGAAACGACACAGAGACTCGGGCAGCGAGGATGAGCCCTGGTCCGATCTGACACAATGCATTTACTGCGGATCCTCGGCGCAAGACGGCAACGAGTGTGAAAGCTCGGATTCTGCTTGTCCAGAACATGCGAGTAAAAGGCCAAAACGGTCTCAGCCCTTCCGCCGGCCTGCTTCCGAAAGCGCCGCTTCGGGTGCAGAGGGTAGGGCCTCCGTGGTGGAGTCGGCAGTGAATGATTTAAAAGCAACGTGTGACAGCTCCAATGGGCCAGACCAAATCTCATGCAGTATTGATGACTTAGAGAGTGGTGCGGTTGATTGTCAGATACTGACTTCCATTAGCGGTGCCCCGGGTCAAACAGCCGCGGATAACAGCTGCTGCCAGCCGAGCTCGAACCCTTCCCCCACTCAGATCAATGCTCAGAGCGGAAAGGGCACTCATCCCCTACCTGCGGGAGACTCTGAGCCTGCGGAGATCCTGACAGGCACAAAGCAGCTCGCTAAGATCCTGTCTAGAGCGGAGCAGAGCTCGGCGAAGGACTGTGAAAAGTGTGCCGTGGCGGCTCAGGTTTGTCTGCTGGATGTGAGAGAGGTCGTCCCGCAGAGAGCAGAGAAAACCAGTCACGACAAATCGTGTCAGCACAGCCCACAGCTGCTACAGCCGCCGAGGTTC
Organism: Semaprochilodus insignis; assembly: GCA_034552555.1. Taxonomy (NCBI): domain Eukaryota; kingdom Metazoa; phylum Chordata; class Actinopteri; order Characiformes; family Prochilodontidae; genus Semaprochilodus; species Semaprochilodus insignis. The sequence continues at coordinate 37,506,831 of CM067480.1, forward strand.
TACCTACCGGAGAACGAGCGGCTGGGTCTGGAGGGTCTGCTGGACGTGAGGGAAATCGGTCTGCAAAAGGCAGAGAAGGAGAAAGTCAGTCATGATAAATCGTGTCAGCACAGCCCACAGCTGCACATGCAGAGATTTCACCTTCCGGAGGAAGAGGGTCTGTGCCCCGGCAGGAGCCAATTCCATGCGGCGCCGTGTTTCCAGGCCCACACAGAAAGCCTGGAAAGGCACTGTCTCCTGCAGGCCCATGCCCACAGACGGGTTTTGCACCAGCAGGTGTTTCCCACTAAGCTGAAACCGGTCTTACCCAGAGCTTCGCTTCAAGTGTCTAGTCCCATCTTGCACCCGGTCCACATGCCGTCCACGATGCCGTCCGGATCCATCACTATCCGACACACCATCCTTCAGCACCATGCCACTTTCCTTCCCCCGCAGCCTCCGATCTTCCCTCAGGTGGTGCCAGTCACCCGCCTCCCCCTGGCGCCGGAAATGTGTCCGCCTGCCGCCACGCCTGCCTTCGTCGCACCTTCCCAAGTGTCAGTGGTGGCTCCACCCGCGATCCATCCAACAGCTGTAACGTTTCATGCCCTCCCGCGTCCGACCGCCGTCTTTTCGCATATCCTTCATCGGCCGGCGGCTTTCGCGCCAGTCTTGCCCCCTCACCCTGCCGTCATTCCGCTGCAGCCTCTCTTCTAGACGCTACAGTTGACTCTCCTCATGGACGGGAATTAGAAACAGGGAACACTGACCACAAACATGAAGGAACGCTATTTGGAATGCCCTATTAAATACCCATAGTGACATTATTAACCAACTTAAGATAGCATAGCAGGTATGGATTTCAATTCTGTGGCACATACAGTTCAGGTTCTGATTTCATCCCCTCATATTTTGTCACCAAGCGTGTTTGATAGATAGGAAGTCCCGGCCAATAGGGGCTCATTTGAATCCGAATTGTTTAGAAGTCCCCGTTTTGATCTTTCAGGTAGAAGACCAACTAACCCAGCAGGACTGATTTTTAATCTGGAGCCATGAATCTGAGATGAGCAGTGTCAGAAATGATTTGGGAAGGCGTTGTCTGTGTCCAGAGCGTTTAGCAAGCCAAGTTAGCATTTCAGCTTTGTCATTCGCGTATGTCGTTTACCACGCGGTACAGATCTTCTACTAAAACAGCCACTTTGTTTCAGAAGTAGAGTCTCTTTGTGGAGTCCGTCCGCAGGTAGCGTTATGTTCTTCACGTACAGTTTGCTCATCGTGCCGCGGAGCTCGAAATGAGTGCAGCGCTCATAGCGACAGGTAGTCTAGTCGTTTAAGCGTTTTTTGTCCAGTGCAAACGAAAGCCCATTAAAATACAACACTGAAGACGCATGTAGACATGCCTCTTTCACCAAACTCATCTTTTTCCCCCATCCAGAGCCGTCGCTTGCTAGCGCAGACCCCTATGCGGCAGATGCTCGGCGAGGCGGATCCTGTTTGGGCTCCAGTGTGTGCTTAATGCAGCCTGATGCATATTTATTTAAGTGATGGTGACCTCAGCTGCAGCTGATTGGGCTCTTTGCGAAAGCGAGCGCTAAAAAACAGCCAAGCGTGAAAAAACACAAGTGACCGTTTCCTCCTGCTCCTCGTCTATTTTTAATGGCCTGCTCAGATTTGGAGGACATGCGGTAGAACCTCAGATTCCGGGTTTTTAAAAAACTCTGAACGAGATGCATATAAACAACATGAAATTGGGTTCATTTCTCATCAAGACTGAAACTCCGGTACTCGGTTTGGGCTGATTTTGGAGATGCAGCTCCACGTCAGACAAAGCAGAGGACGAGCTAATCCTTAAGACACTGGTCAAAAAGTTCTGCTGCTTTTTCGCCGGTCCACACGGCACCGCCAAGTGTTTGGGCCCCCCGGTCAAATTACCTGGTTGTTTGTTTTCTGTGGATAGAGAAGTTGCACATCCTCGACAGAGAGCACAGTTCTACACGTGTGAACACACAATTAATCATTTACTGGATTTTACACACTGGGTGAACGACAGAGTGGCTTGCTCAAACGTTACGGCACCAGATTAAAACTGACCTCGCCCTGCACTCCAGTCATTGGTTCAGTTCCATCAGCACCACCTGATTTAAGTCTTTGAACTCTATGACAATACAGTGTAATACACTTTTACCAGTACCCAAACACTTTTACAAACACTTTTACAGAATTCTGAGGAAAGGGCGGGTCTAACACTCAGGAAGTGCTTGTTGCGGACCCTTGTCAATCACACTGTTTGGCGGTGGTAGAGTGGGTGGAGTTTGGCCTGATTTGTCCGTTTGTGGCGTGTGTTTTATCCAGCTGGCACGCTTCTGTTTGTCCTGTTGAAGGTCTTTAGAGTGTTTAAAGAGCAGACGGGAGAAAGAGACGAACAGGCGACTCTGAACCACGTGGGCTGTAAACGCTCTCAGCCATTTTAAGCTAGCTAGCTGGTTCTCCACTACAGCTAACGTTACAGCCCACTTACCTTCATTAACATTTCCAGCTCTAAGTGGTTTAGACGTCGCCTGTTCATCTCTTACTTCCACTCACTCTACCACCACCAAACAGTTTGATTGACAAGGGTCTGCAACAAGCACTTCCTGTGTGTTAGACCCGCCCTTTCCTCAGAACTCACAGTGTGTAAAAGTGTTTCACGTCTTGTAAAATTGTTTTTGTGTTTGTAATTTTGTTTTCTGAAACCTTCATTTGTTTTGCTCTTCCCGGCCACCGTACACACCCCATCTGATGACGAAATCAGAAAACCGTCCCTGTCTCCAGCCATGGTATGTGTTGTGTATGATATTTTTGAACAGTATCTGTCAGTATTGCAGTATAGACAAAGTCCTATAGGTCAGAACTCCTAGCCCGAGCGTAGAGGCTCATATTAGCAATTCAAGCTTCGGAATGAAGCCGCCAATGCAGTGCGACAAACCGCTACACGCGAGTAAGCCCATAGCGCGGAATCCTCCTTGTTATATGAAGAGTTCTACATGGCGTGGAGCTCCATAATAATAACCACTGGGATGCTGGAGATCAGAGCACATGTGTTTTTCTTTGCATATTGCATTAATGGATCGTATTTCTTCTTCTTGCATCAGATCCAAGATCCTTCTGACTCGTTTGCTTGTTCTGGCTGCTGGAGTAGTGAGAGGAGTTATTTGGGTTTAATAATCGGTCTAATGACAGACCTTCTAATGATGTTAGTTAGTTTACACGTATATACGTATATATGCATATAGAAATCGGATGAGCCGGCGTCTCTTTAGTAGTAGGCCAAGTGCGAAGGCACTGGAGTCGACGTAATTCATCCCTTTCCAGTGGATGCCTTTCCTCCTGAGGAAGATAATGACCCTATTATACTCCAATCTGGAAATTACTTTAAGAGCCAAACTGATTCGGGAACTAATAAAAATCTCGGGCAGATTTGCTCAAAGGTGTTAAACGATGAGATTCGGTCAGGTTGCCTCAGTCGAGGTAGTGTTAAATAATATTTAAAAAAAAGATCTATCAGATAATTTCCAGTTTGAGGGGAAGAAAGTGGTTTCATTAGCTCGTCTGGTCTTTTTTCCGGCTCCTGAAGGCTTGGGAAATCATTCCTTTAGTAAAGTGTGACGGTGTAGTTGTGACGTTAGACACCCAGCAGGCTCCTCTCTCGTTCAGCACCTCGCGTGCAATCCCAACTCTACTGAAAACTGTGTAGACGCACAATGTATTTTTTCAGCAGTTGCTTTATGAACATGTACATGTTGTAAAAAAAGGAATAATATTTATAATTCATGTAATATTTAATGTAAATGTAAATACGTTCCTGTTTTTAATCGTGTAAGGTACCTAGTATGTATGAAAATATTTAGATAAGATAAAGCAACTATGTTTTTTACGCCACTTTGCCAAATGAATGATGTTGAAGTAATATCTAATAAAATAGAGAAACGACCGATCAGTGTTTGTTTTATTATTTATTATTTTTTATCTGAACTTTGTGCTTTGTTGTAATGTAATTATGAAGATTTGCTGGTGTTTATACAGTGTCGATTGATTATAAGTCGAATAGGAAAAGATATTTTAGAAGTTTTTTAAGTACTATAAAGTTATATTATCATTAACTATCATTTATTTATAGTCATTGTTGAGCTGTGTCATAATCTTCCCTTGATTTGATCACCATGCGATTCTAGATGTTAATTTTATTAGAATTTTTGGTAACAATTCACATTAAAGTGTTGAGTAACTAAAACTGTTAAAATGCTTAAGCTAAGTAAACATGTGACCATTCTTACATATTTACTTTACATTAGTTAATCATTGTTAATGTTTTATTTCATGTTAATTAGTCCAACTTTTTATTTCAACTTCATTCTGAATTTTTTCATTAGAACTTCATTCTGGATATTACTTTTATTAGAACTTCATTCAGATGTTAATTTTATTTGAAAGTTGTTCTGAACGTTAATTATATTAGAACTTCATTCTTGATATTAGTTTTATTAGACCTTTAGTTCAAAAGCAAGTTTAATCAGAATTTAATTCTGAATATTAATTTTATTAAAACTTCATTCAGATGTTAATTTTTAAAAAGTTGTTCTGAACGTTAATTATATTAGAACTTCTTGGTTTTAATTTTATTAGAACTTCATTATACATTTAGGATGTTATTCATTCAGATGTTAATTTCTTTAAAACCTTCTATAAGAACTTAATTCTGACCATTAATGTCAAGAAAACACTTTATTAAAACTTCATTCTGGTTGTTAATTGTATTAGAACTTTATTCTGGACATTCTGCATTTTATTTCCAGTAATTCTCTGATCTACAGCTTATTTCTGAGCTAAATGAATTGTAACCTGGGCAGAGTAGAAGCATCTTAATGAAATAATTTTATTCTGTTCTCTGGAACAAAACTGACAAAGAAAACCATGATTCCAAACTTCTGAACTTCTGAGACGTGTGTGTGTGTGTGTGTGTGTGTGTGTGTATAAAGGCTATGAGGAGTGTGATAGAGTGAGAACACAGCAGGTGTTTTACTGCAGAAGAGAAACCGCTGCTGAATTTCACCTCCGGGTTTCTTCTGGAGACTGACATGATCATTCTCTCGGTACTATCAGACATGATGAAACGACACCTACATGCCCAGATTTACCAAACCAGCTGAATGCCACTATCACTTTTCAATTTCCCTGCTTCACGGAGCAGCTCTGAACCTTTAAAGCGATAGTTCAGCCAAAAGTCAAACGTACGTAGACGTCTCTCCCCTTATCTCACGTCCAGTCCGTCAGACCTCACGTGTTTGGTGTCTCGAGCTTGCTTCAGGCTGAATGTAGCTAACAGGTTATTAGAACCACTCGACATAATTAGCATCGCTCAATCTGCATATATCTGTATTCATAAAACAAATAGTTTTGGTTCCAGGTTCTACCCTGGTGTCAGTGGGTTTATGAAATAAGATCTAGTTCTAAACACACCCTACAGGAGAACCCAGCTGCTTCTAAAACACATCAGACATAGGTTTGAACATAAACTGACATTTATTACACAGACACCAGAATTTACAAGAGTAGCAACAAAAGTCTAACAGCATTATGTACATGAGCTAATATCTCCATATAAGACACACTGTATTACCAAAAGTATTCACTCCCCCATCCAGATCATTGAACTCAGGTGTTCCAATCCCTTCCATGGCCACAGGTGTATACACCCAAGCACCTAGACATGCAGACTGCTCCTACAGACGTTAGTGAGAGAATGGGTCGCTCTCAGGAGCTCAGTGAACTCCAGTGTGGTACCGTGATAGGATCCCACCTGTGCAACAAGTCCAGTCGTGAAATTTCCTCACTACTAAATATTCCACAGTCGACTGTCAGTGGGATTATAACACAGTGGGAGCGATTGGGAACGACAGCAGCTCAGCCACGAAGTGGTAGACCACGTACAATGACAGAGCGGGGTCAGCGGATGCTGAGGGGCATAGTGCACAGAGGTCACCAACTTTCTGCAGAGTCAATCACTACAGACCTCCAAACTTCATGTGGCCTTCAGATCAGCTCAAGAACCGTGTGTAGAGAGCTTCATGGAATGGGTTTCCATGGCCGAGCAGCTGCATCCAAGCCGTACATCACCAAGCACAGTGCAGAGCGTGGAATGCAGTGGTGTAAAGCGCCGCCACTGGACTCTAGAGCAGTGGAGGAGCATTCTCTGGAGTGACCAATCACGCTTCTCCGTCTGGCAATCTGATGGACGAGTCTGGGTTTGGCGGTTGCCAGGAGAACGGTACTTGTCTGACTGCACTGTGCGGAGTGTAAAGTTTGGTAGAGGGGGGATTATGGTGTGGGGGTGGTGTTCAGGAGTTGGGCTCGGACCCTTAGTTCCAGTGAGAGGAACTCTTAATGCTTCAGCAGACCAAGAGACTCTGGACCATTTATATTATCGGGTGTTGTTACAGGTGTTGTTGTCGGGTGTTGGATACGGTGATTTTACCATGGATACCAGGTTTTTTGGGGGTAACATCTCTACTTGTGATGAAATCACAGCCTTGAGTACCTTATTAGCTCAAGCATTAGCATAGCTAAACACAGTAGCAGTTCCATTATGAAGCCTGGATTTGCATGCTTCAGATTTGGATGCTACATTAGCCTTACGATCCCAGTGGTAAAACTAAAGATCCAAACCTCACCCACCATGCATGACGGAATGCTGGCTGGATGCGGTGTGAATGGGATACGTTCCAGCGATGTAGCTGTAAGAGAGCAGATGCAGCATCAGTGTGAATGGTTGTGGCAGGCCGTGCTGCAGAGATTAGCTCCTACGCTGCTGTTATGTTCCTGCAGCCCTTCAAACGCATTACCTCCAGCCTTGTGAGTTATTTAGACGGAGAGCGGCCTCCTCTACGCCGGGCTCGGGTGGTGGTGTCACTGAGCCACGTCTGAGTGATTCTCACAGGCACGGCTCGGCTCTCTGTAGTATTACTCATAGTGCGTGAGTCATAACCCCAGACCAGCGCCCCCCGGTGTTCCTGCATGTCCCTGGAACGGATCTGCACCCCTCCCTCCGCCGGCCACAAACATGTTCCTCCTGCTGTCCGCCCTGCTGCTCTGGACATGGAGAAACAAACACGGCTCAGTAGCAGCTTCCCCTGGACCGGGCCAACTGCAGGTCGGCCGACTGGCTCAGATTGCTTAACTCTTTTGACCCCAAGAGAACTCTAGAACACTCTGAACACTCTTTAACCAAAACATCTTACCATAGAACCAGGAGACTGAAATGTATAATGTAAAACAAACATTAAAACATTACAGCGCTGCTTCAATACATACTGGAAAACATGTCATTTTCACACAGTGATGAGTGTAGAAATGAATTCATAATAGAATTTAGTAAATGCTAAATAAATTAATAGTAGATACTGAATAATTCATAGTGGATACGGAGTAATTCATAGTAGATACTGAATAATTCATAGTAGATACTGAATAATCCATAGTGGATACTGAATAATTCATAGTAGATACTGAATAATCCATAGTGGATACGGAATAATTCATAGTAGATACTGAATAATCCATAGTGGATACGGAATAATTCTTAGTAGATACTGAATAATTCATAGTGGATACTGAATAATTCTTAGTAGATACTGAATAATTCATAGTGGATACTGAATAATTCATAGTGGATACTGAATAATTCATAGTAGATACTGAATAATCCATAGTGGATACGGAATAATTCATAGTAGATGCTGAATAATCCATAGTGGATACGGAATAATTCATAGTAGATGCTGAATAATCCATAGTGGATACTGAATAATTCATAGTGGATGCTGTAAAATTTATAGTAGATGCTGAAAAGTTAATAGTAGTTACTGAATAATACGTAGCAGGTTCTGAAAATGTATAGTAGTTTCTGAATAATTCATAGTGGATGTTGAATATTAAGTCTTGGAGATGAATAAGAGAATGAACAACAGAACCTGATTCAGCTGAACGGGGGGTAAGGGGGGAGTGAAAGCAGCAAATCTACATATTTATTCCTCGTTACGTAAAAATGACACACGTATCATTTACATAAATCTCTTGTTATATAAAATGCCAAATTGGACCATTTTGTGAGCTCGGCATTGCACGTCTCTTTGGAGCGCATCTCGCCTGGAGACTTATGGAGCACGTCTTTATGAACACCCACGTACTGCACCGCCTGCCCTGCCGAGAGAATGCAGGCATAAACAAATGCCTAGCTACAAACAGCGCAAACAACAGCAGCTCAGCACTAATCGGACGGGTTCTGTACTGGTCCAATCACGGTTTCACTGTTCATCAGCACCCCAAAGCGCTCTGACTCACCCTGCTCACATCACATCCCAGCATTCAGCATCTTACGTCCTATTTCTGGCACGCTGCTATCGATACCCATCACCCTGCACCTCAAGTAGAACCAATAGCAGCCCAATGTCACGGTTCTCCTTCACCTCCTCAGTCCACTGTTAAAGCGACAGTCCACTGAGACCAAACCTTCAGTCTTCTAAACCAGAACCTGAGGGAACAGCGAGTAGAACTTTACTGGACTAGAGTTCTCCACTTCTCTTATCATCAGACTTTAAAGAGCAGCTGGTATTTAGGAGGACGAACATGCACACAGTGTCTCAGAAACGATCTCAGTAATTCTACACTGGAAAAATGAGATTCAAATTAAAATGAAATTGTTACAAATATCTGTCAGAGAGATAGACGTGCAAGCAACAGAGAACGCTAGACTAGCTATTAAATAATCCATAGTAATGACTAAATACTGCATAGTAATAACTAAATACTGCATAGTAATAGCTAAATACTTCATAGTAATGAATTGATACTTCATAGTAATAACTAAATACTTCATAGTAATAACTAAATATTCATAGTAATAACTAAATATTCATAGTAATAACTAAATATTCATAGTAATAACTAAATACTTCATAGTAACTACTGAAAAGTTAATAGTAGACACTGAGTAATTCTTCATGAGTACCTGTGTAGAACGTTTACATCGTGTGAATATTTCATGATGAATATACCACTGGGTACGGGAGGACTGAGGTACTCATATACAGCGCGTACCGATAATCTATATGGTAATATAAATATAAATAATTATCAAATTTGAAGTGAGTGGTGTAGAAGATGCGTCAGTGTTTACTGATCTGATGAAATATAATTTAGACTAATCTTATTGACTATATTAACGGGAACCTAAATGTACTGTGGTTCAGTAGGATATTTGGAAATCGATGTTGAATTTCATCAGTACCGCCAGAACCACTCCAAACTCCTAAGAACAAAGGTGTATAAAGGGGTACTTTGGAACGCTGCCACAGTACAGCCACTTCTGGATCCTTCGGAATTCAGTCAATTGAAAGACTCTTTACAGAACCGAGAGCGGCTCCTTTATTTTTAGGAGTCTAAATGCAGCACCATTCACTTTCACCTCCTCAGTCATTAAAGCATGTTTACCGAGACAAAACCTGGAACCTTCAAAACGGACTGGAATGAATGGAAATTGATTGGACTACACTGTAAAACAAGAAAGTGTAAAAAAAACCTGTAATTTTCCGACAGCCGGGGTGCCGGAAAACGTCTGTACAAAACCAGAAAAGTACTGTTTTATTTAAACATAGATAAACCGTAGAAACACCGTAATCAGCTTTACCGTAAAGATACAGTGGGAAAGTACAACTCATCTTTCCCATTGGCTCCCGGTGTCATCTATCTGCACTCTTCGAGGTGTCTTTCCCTCTGACCTACCTTCCACTGGGTCTAACTCAGGTTCACAGCTGAGCCAGGTTGCTATTGGCTGTAAGTATTCTGCACTAGTCCTGCCGAGCAACAATCCAACAACTCCCAAAGATCACTTCAGAGAGCAGGTGGATTATTACAATCCAACATCTTCCAAAGATCACTTTAGAGAGCAGGTGGATTATTACAATCCAACAAGTTCAAAAGATCACTTTAGAGAGCAGGTGGATTATTACGATCCAACAACTCCCAAAGATCACTTCAGAGAGCAGGTGGATTATTACAATCCAACATCTCCCAAAGATCACTTTGGAGAGCAGGTGGATTATTACAACCCAACAAGTTCAAAAGATCACTTTAGAGAGCAGGTGGATTATTACAATCCAACAAGTCCCAAATATCACTTTAGAGAGCAGGTGGATTATTACAATCCAACATCTCCCAAAGATCACTTTAGAGAGCAGGTGGATTATTACAATCCAACAAGTTCAAAAGATCACTTTAGAGAGCAGGTGGATTATTAC
>CM067480.1:37517640-37533451 GCA_034552555.1 Semaprochilodus insignis
GGTGCTGCACTAACAGGATGACTCATGGAGGAGATCACTGCTCGCTGGATGTCTGTAATCGTGGATGTTGGGTCAGTCAGGTACAGAGATAAGACCCGTCCTTGCTAACGTCATGTGTGGCTGAGCGTGAAACTGGAATCATTAGCATGTCTCACAATGTCAAACCTACACACCAAGTGTCATCACTCCTGTTGGTTGATTCCCTCTGGGTACAGCTATTTGTGCAGCTATTCTTTTGATGATGAGTGTAAATGTATATATATATGTATTTATGTATGTATAGTGTAATCATGACTGTCCTAATATAATGTTCGCCTGTTATGAATAACTGAGTTGGTACATGAGTTTTAATCTGCTGCTGTGTGATAGTCTGTGTTGAAATGCTGTTGTGCGATTGATCGTTGGTGGTCAGGAAGTGCGGTGTCAGTATTTAAGTACAGGCTGCATTCTGTGCAGCTTATCTCTGCGTTCAGTAGCACAGTCCACTCGCTCTGCTCTCTTTATCTTAGCAGGCAGCTTCGTCTCCTGTTCCTCCTCTGAGGGAAAGAACTCGCTCCGTGACTGAGGTAAACCCCAAACTTACTATCACTGACTCTTATTCTTCCTCTGAGTTAGCCTTTCTGTTATTCTGACTGTGTGAGACTAGACATGCAGCTCCAGTATAATCAGACAATTCACCTCAATAGAGGAGTGACGTTACAGCGTGAAGGTACTGCATGAAGTATATGAAGTTACAGTATGATAATGAAGTTGCAGTATGATGATAATGAAGTTGCAGTATNGAAGTTACATTATGATAATGAAGTTGCAGTATGATGATAATGAAGTTGCAGTATGATAAGTTACAGTATGATGATAATGAAGTTGCAGTATGATGATAATGAAGTTGCAGTATGATGGATATGAAGTTGCAGTATGATGGATATGAAGTTGCAGTATGATGATAATGAAGTTGCAGTATGATGGATATGAAGTGGCAGTATGATGGATATGAAGTTGCAGTATGATGATAATGAAGTTGCAGTATGATGATAAGTTGCAGTATGATGATAATGAAGTTGCAGTATGATGATAATGAAGTTGCAGTATGAACAATGGGGGGGCACAGTAGGAAGTCACAGCTTTTAATGCTTTTATCTGTTTGTTTGTTTGTTTGTTTGTTTGTTTAGTCATTAGTATTTTAGGTATCCGAGTGTCCGGTTGGCCATGGCGGGATATCAGGGTGATTATTTGCAGCGTTTCCAAAACTACCTGGAACGTTCAGGAGAACACAAGGTGATCCAGAAGTTAATTGATACGGTTCTACGTCCAGAATCGACGAAGTAAGAAGCCAAGTTAATCTCACTATGTACTTTGATGGTGTTTTGAATATTCGTTGGTCAGTCCTTATCATTATCATACTGCATTAGTAAATATTCTATACGTGTTTTCTCTCTGTGTTCTGCAGAATGGCAGACGGAAAGACCGGCTTTAAAGTGCTCGGTGTTGGAAGTGGTGGAGGTGTGTGCATATCTATACATTGTTATTTCTCTGGAGACATGACTGTCACTTTTAACCCATGATGCAAATCGGATTTTAATTTAATCAACCTTATTCTGGGTATTAATTCTATTACATTTGTATTATTTTGAAATTCCAATTATTATTATTTCATATGCGTCCCAGTGTATATGTGTCTGTATATGTTTTTTTTTTTATACCATCCGCTGGAAAATGTCTCCATCTACTGGCTGTGCACTGCTACTCAGCTGATTCTCGGTATGCTGGGTTTTTTTGTTTTTCCATTTTTAATATTGTCACTGGTTTTTGTTCTGTATGTCAGGGGAGATGGACGTGTATCTGATATCTAACCTGCAGGCCGCTCTTCCGTCCGTCCCCATCAACGTGGACGTTGTGGAGCCCAGCACGGACCTCACGCAGAGCTTCAAAGGTCTCTTCCACATCCCCCACTGCACAGCTGTAGTTCATTTACAGAGCTCGTGTTAAACGAGTAGGTTCACAGAGGACAGTGACAGTAATTACGGCCAGTGTTTTCTCTATTTCATTCAGTCTTATATACATATATATATGTAGTCACATGATATTCCAAAACCACTGCAGTGTAAATGTGGTTAAAACTAAATACAATTATGTGCAATTAAATGTATATAAATATTAATAAATATAATATCTGTATGTGGAATTACAGTTAGATTCTGTAACTATAAACATACAAGGTAGACCCGTATGGTAGGTGTTTCAGAGTGTGGGTTATCACTGTATATGACCCGTATAGTATATGCATATACACAGTCATATACAAAGGTTTGCGCGTCCTGGTCAAATTCCACCTCGCTAAATAAGTTACTCATTTCTGCACATTTTATGACACTTCACTGTTTTTCCAGAAGTACATGCGCCCTGTGCAAAAGATATGGCACACTGACACTATCAGAGCAAAACCTCCTATCTCAAAACACTGCCTTTAACAGGAGAAGGGAAAACCTTCTGAGCTTGTAATGGAAGTTACTGGAACAGGATTTGTGGACCTTTTTTTTTGGTCTGTTCATAATGAAATTAGAACGCAGTACAAACTGCAATAACAGCTTGTAAATTATGCAGACAGAAGTTTATATACCCAGGCAAAAAAGTGGTAAACATTAGATTTTTAATGGTCTTAAAGTGAATTACACCAATTTTTCCATCCTTACAGACTCTTTACAGTGGTGGTGGTGATGGGAACCAGGGTTCTCCATGTCTAGAACACACATATATTCATTTTATTGACTATCTAAACCACCAGTGACGTGTCTTCTGAGTGTTATATGGAATGTTGATGATGGGAAAATCTGGAAAACCTGGAAATAATACGTTTTCTTTGGGGGACTTTTTTTTTTTTTTACCTCACAGCGCGCTGCAGCATGGACACTCTGTAGTCGTACAGGTCCAGACTGTAGTCCATCTGTTTCTCTGTATACTGTATTACCCTGTTCTTCAATGGTCAGGACCCCCACAGGACCACCACAGAGCAGGTATGATGTGGGTGGTGGGTCATTCTCAGCACTGCAGTGACACTGACGTGGTGGCGTCCTGTGGGCGGCGTCCTGTGGGTAGCGTCCTGTGACCACTGATGACGGACTAGAGGATGACCAACACTGGACTGTGCAGCAGCAGATGAGCTATCGTCTCTGACTGTACATCTACAAGGTGGACCAGCAAGGTAGGAGTGTCTAATAGAGTGGACAGTGAGTGGACACAGTGTTTAAACACTCCAGCAGCACTGCTGTGTCTGATCCACTCACACCAGCACCACACACACTAACACACCACCACCACGTCAGTGTCACTGCAGTGCTGAGAATGATCCACCACCCACATCATACCTGCTCTGTGGTGGTCCTGTGGGGGTCCTGACCATTGAAGAAGAGGGTAATACAGTACACAGAGAAACAGATCTGATAGCTTCTAAATAGCTTCTCTGTGAACACTGATCTCTATGTGAGACACAGCTTCACTAATCCACTTCTCTGGTCTTTGTCTGTAGCTCTGGTGGCCAGAACCTCCAGCCTTCAGGGCGTTTCATTCAACTGGAACATCGTCACTTGCGCCGAATATGAGAAACAAGTCAAAACTAAGGAGGACGCCAAGTTCGACCTCATCCACATGATCCAGGTTCCAGCTCTCAGCTTCAGTGAGAATGTGTTTACGTGTTCAGCATCTCCATCAGGTCTAATAAAAGCCTCTGATCTTCTGAACGTAGATGCTGTACTATGTGGACGATCCTACAGCAACACTGAAGTTCTTCCACAGCATTCTGAAGGACAACGGCAAACTGCTGATCATCCATGAAGCAGGTGAGACTCACTCAGGTGGACCTACACAGAGAACACGGTGATCACTGCCGGCATAATCATCAACATCAGAACATAATGATGGCGGAAATCACATTGGCTTCCAGTTCCTGATATTTAGGGGAACCCATTCTTCTGGCCAACGTACGAGCAGTTCTGTCTGACCCTACGTTCACACTAGCAGGCGACAAGTCGCTTACGTCGCTCCAAGTTTGTCTCTTGTGGGTTGTGTTGTCACTTGAGTTCGTGTACAGGCTCCAGGAAAGCTAGCTTGTTTTGAAAGCACATATTATTATGGAATTGGTATAGAAAGCTAACTGCTTGCACTCGGAGCTAGCCGTATTGGCCAGGTAGCATGCTGGCTAACCTAGCTAGCTATTGAATGACCCAACTCCCCAGAGACCTAACAATCTCTCAAACAATCCCCTATGTCTACAATTAGTTCTCAGTTCACTGTGTCATAACTCCTAAGGCTCTGTCGCCTTGTCTTTGGCCGCTTGTGGCTAAATCATGACTGTGAATCCCGTACTCCCATAGTAACTGACTGGTCACTTGTCGCTCTGTCGCCTGCTGTTTTTTACCGAACATATTTCTGGTGGTTGTAGCCAAAGAAGTGTTTTCCACACTTCATGAAGACTTTTGTGATGAGGTTGCAGGTGGAGTCTCCTGATGACGTTTCCATGTAGATCATGTTTGTGCAAGCAGTGTGTCAGGCTTAACAAACAAAGTTAGCAGTGCAGCTAAACAAGAGAATCCAGGCGAACATACCAAAGGGAGCAGGCAGAGTCGTGAAACCAATAGGACAAGCCAGAGTCAAAAACCAAACGACAGCCAGATCAGCAAACAAAACCAGAGGGCAAAGACAAAAGGGGTAAAGAAGAATTAGGTAGAGATCAGAATAACAGTCAGAAGTCACAGGGATAGACCCGCTCAGTAAGTCCCAGAGTGGCAAGACTTCGCAATGAGTACGTGTGAACCTGGAGCTTTTAAGCAAATGGACTATATGAGAGACAGGTGTGTGTAATCAGTACTCAACAGTAATCAGTACGAACGGGAAGACGGGGTATGATTGGGCGATGGAGGACACGTGACTATGGTGTCATCGAGTAGTGGATTCTGGTAGATGGAGTTATGGAGAGCGGAGGCGGTGGGGAAACCCGGAAGCGTGACACAATGCTGCACAGTAGAATGGCATCACCACTGCAGAGTCACCGGGTCTTTCGTTGTCATATGGGGGTTTCGCTTTGCATTTCTGGCCAGCATATGAGCAGTCCTATCTGAGAGATTTCTTGGCCTTCCATATATCCGCTTGACTTCCCGAGTCTCTCAGCTCTGCTATTTCTAAATGGTGTTCAGTGGAAATTGCAAGTTGGAAGTGTTTTGATATCTTTTCTGGCCTTCTCCTGCTGTAGGCTTCACTTAGCTTCATTCCCAGAGCCCACACTTGTGGAGTGTCAATTCAGTGCTAACGAGTTAATTAAGTTCTGAGACTTTACGGCTGGAAGGTTGTCTAAATGTTTGCTCATGCCACAAATGCTATTTTTAAATTGTACATGAACATTTGCAGCAACATTTCTCAAATATCTGTACTGTTATTTAGCAGTTCTTGTTTTTGACCCTTATCCACACGTACAGCGAACAGCGGCTTCGAAGTCCTGTGGAAAACCTTCAAGAAGGAGCTCTGCACCAACACGCTCTCGGACTACATCTCCGCCGGGGACATTAAGGTCCAGTTGGACGCCCTGGGGCTGCGCTACGAGGAGCTGGTGGTCAGGAACACCCTGGACATCACTGAGTGCTTCACGGAGGGCAGCCGGGATGGAGAGATGCTGCTGGACTTCATGACCGATAGAGAGAACTTCCGCTCATCCTTCTCGGACGAGGTCCGCTCCGGCATGCTGGAGCTGCTGAGGAACGAGTGCAGCACCACCGTAGATGGACGAGTGCTCTTCAACTGCAGCCTGAGTGCTCTGCTCGTTCATGCTTAACAACCAAGACATCAAAACTGCATGATAAGATGTTGTGTAGTGTTGATTTAGAGAGTCGCTATTAAAGAGGAGATAAAACCGGCTATTAATTACTGAACAGAAACTTATGATAGGTTAAAATTGATGTTCTGGAAAGGTGATCGTTAGGTAGCAGTTTAAACCATAAGCAGGATTTCAGAAGGTGGTTATTAAGACCGTGTCCAGCAGATTCTCTTTACGTATCCTTTGGTCCACATGTGAATTGAAATATGACGGTGTGCTAACAGAGGAGGAACCTTTTCAGGCTTTATACCCTCATCATCAACAGAACAGCTGCCCCCAGAAGGAGGTGTGGGATTGCAGGTGTGTTGGGAAGGAAGATAAAGGTTACCAGGATCAATAACTGATGATAAATTTAGACTGATATGATCAATATTTATTGAGCTACACATACAGAAGTCTGTCTCTCAGTATGGCGTCAGGCCGCCGTGTTTGCTAACCCAACATGCCAGACGTCTCGGTATGGAGCTGTAGAGGTTCCTAATGGTGTCCTGTGATAATCCATCCCATGCAGCTTGAATATCCTCACACAGTTCCTGCAGATGGTGCGGTAGGGGTGGAGGTGGAGTGACACCAGGCCTTCTGGCCGTGTGCCGCGTGACAACAAACCGTTCATCTTGGTGCTGACCACGGTGCCTCCACCCACGGATTCATTGGTTGTCTCGTCAGGACTCGTCAACAGAAGATGACCCGCTGAGTCACTCCATGACAGTCGCGCCATTGCCGTCTTTGGTGACGGTGACGTGGTGTTAAGGACAGTGGTCGTAACGGTCTGTGTGCATGTAGTCCTGCGTGGTGCAGCACTAACAGCATGACTCGTGGAGGGCATTGTTGCTCTCTCTCTGTGGTTTGTGTAGGACTCCCAGACCCTTCAATGTCACTGGTGCAGGCCCTCTTCTACCCACTGCCGCCAACAGCGTGCTACGGTAGTATCCACATGAACGTTGGTAAGACCATCCCACTTCCCAGAGCCCTATGATATGACCCCTCTTGAACTCTTCCAACTGCTCAAGCTGTTGTGGAACTCTTCTCTGAGGCATACTTCGCTTGCAACAGCACGAGTCAGAATGGAAAGCGCACGGGATGACAGGACGACCTCATAGAGGTACAACGATAAGGCCCGTCCTTGCTTACATCACATGTGTGGCCGAGCGTGAAACTTGAATCATTAGCATGTCTCATGATGTCAAACCTACACACCAAGTTTCATTCCTGTCGGTTGATTCCTTCTGGGTGCAGCTAAACAATAACAACAAGCAAATACAGACCATAAAAGTCGTTAAATTAAAGAAATATGACCTATAAAATAACAAATTACACGTTTACAGTCAGTACAAGCAACAGTTATTCCGATCAGATGTCAGTGAACGCTCCTCATGCCTTTTCCCTCGACTTCAATGTTAATAACGTATTAATGACTACAAAACGCCTCGTTAGGGTAATTATCTGTACTCTCATTATATTTACTCCTTTCCTTCCATTTCATCATGTACTCGCTTCTACCTGCAGTCGGTGCTTCAATTACCTGCGCCAGGTTATTTGTGAATATGTCGTTTCAGAAGCCTTTCTAAACACAACCAACGCAAATGATGAAACCAGGAGTAAGAGCGCTCAGACGCTAGGAGACAGCTTCCTGGCACGTACACACAACACTGCTACCGCCTGTACTACAGTCAGGACACAGACTGCTCTGACACCGGCCACTTTACTAGAAACACCCCCCTTGTGCTTCCAAACACCCTCCCATATGTATACTTCTAAGTGGTGTGCAGATATAGACTGGGCATACAGTGCAAGGTGTGTGTTTCTAATAAAGTGGCCAGTGAGTGGAAGCACAAGGTGGGTGTTTCTTATAAAGTGGTCAGCGAGTGGAAGCACAAGGTCAGTGTTTCTAATAAAGTGGCCAGTGGGTGTAAGTACAAGGTAGGTGTTTCTAATAAAGTGGCCAGTGGGTGTAAGTACAAGGTAGGTGTTTCTAATAAAGTGGCCAGTTAGTGGAAGCACAAGGAGGGCGTTTCTTATAAAGTGGCCGCTTAGTGGAAGCACAAGGGGGTGTGTCTAATAAATTGGCCAGTTAGTGGAAGCACAAGCAGGGCGTTTCGTATAAAGTGGCCGCTTAGTGGAAGCACAAGGTTGGTGTTTCTAATAAAGTGGCCAGCGGGGAGACATACACTGTGGTTTTAAGGTGAAATCATATAAGCTGCCAGTAGATGGAGCTGTAGTTTCATAAGTGCTTCTTACCGGGTGCAGATGAAAATCATATTGGACCAAATTACACACTGGAGATGCTCTACTGAGCAGTTCCTGTTTGTGTAGGACCAGGGCTTAATCTGCACGGAATGAAAATGTCCTACGATTTGTGGAGACGGGGAGAAGGACCCTCTTTCAGTCCTGATTCAGTTACATCCGATCATGTTTATCACGCTGACGTTGACAGTGGCTGGTGTGTTTCCCGTTGCTGGACTGAAGAACAGTAGCAGATTAGGAGGAATTATGCTGGTAATTAGACAGTCATTTCCAATAAGAGCAGCAGCTGTCTCAGGCCTGCTTCGATCATGCGTACATGCATTATGAAAAATGAACGATACAATGAGGCAAACTGAGACTTTCCTATCAGGGTCCGGTCCTAAATTGGCCTGAGCCGCTGCTGTAATGGGCTCGAGGAAGAGCAGGGGGTGTTCACAGTGGTGGTGAATGGAACCAGACGTCCCCCTCAAAAAGCTCCCTCACAGAAAGTTCCTACATGAGGTGGTTCTGAATACGCTGCCTGATGTCTGAGACGCTGTTTATGATAGTGTGGAGAAGATTTCAGCCTTAAACTCCATTCATGGTGGAGGGATACATGCTGCAGGGCGCTGCGAGGTAAAAACTAAAACTTTTCCAGATTTTCCATCATCAACATTCCATATAAACTCAGAAGACACGTGTAGGTTCACTGGTGGTTCTAGATAGAGAATAAAATGTCTATATGTGTGTTGTAGACATGGAGAACCCTGGTTCCCATCACCACCACTGTAAAGACCATCTGAACCACCTCACACCAAACCAACTCCTACTGTTCTGACAGTCACGAAATGTGAACGTCTTGAAGAAGGCCCAAATCTTTGGGTTAACTTAGAGCGCCCCTTCAATGTTAACAGCAGTTAGCTTACCGCTAACTCACTTTTTGTTTGGAATTTGGAATTTTAGAACATTAGCAACATGGAATTTCAGAAAATTGGTGGAATTCGTCTTCAAAATGGACAGGCATGTTTGGGGAGGTATGAGGCCCTCAGCAAGATGGAGAAAACAGCCAGATGTGGAGAAGGATGGGAAGATAAAAGTCTGGGAAGAGTTTTTCCTCTCTCTCTCTCTCTCTCTCTCTCTCTCTCTCTCTCTCTCTCTCAGCTCGGGAGGGAAAGCGTTTGTCAGTGGTGCTGATGAGATTTGCTTTGTGTGATAATGAAAGCTGTAATCAATTAAGAGCATTTGTAGAACCTCCTAAGGACCTTCTCATTTCAGCACCGGCACTGAGTTTATTATGATCCAGAACAAGAACTGACGGGATAAACGAGCCATTATGAACCGAAGAACAGTCTCTCTGATCATTTACAGGCTCCACCTAAAGCCTCCACGGAACACCGTTACTCAGTGTTTAAACTGTTCTCTGATGTTCCACATAGAAGGTATGTGACTTTGTTCCCCCAGATGTGGTTCTACACTGTGCCCATTTTCACCCCATGATCTGGTTCTAGAATGAAACGAGCTGTTTCCCCTTTTTTGGTGCACTCCTCATGAATAATTAGATGAGCTCTGCTCTGATTGGCTGGATTGCAGCGAGACCCCGCCCACAATGATCACACATAACGTCTAAATAAGATGAGCCTCTGTGTAAATAAGCTCTGCCCTCATACTATTTAGTTAGCTACGCTCAATGTTAATTAGTTAGCTTACACAGCACTGGTAACTGGTAACTGGTGCTAACACAGCACTGGAATCCCATAGATGCAGAAATGTAGCTTTATTGAAGAGGTGCCTCGTGTTTGTGCTCATACTTTGACACTGATGTCCCGAACTGAAGGCCCAGCTCTAATCGTGACAGATCCCTCTCGGGTTTTCGACCTGTGTTAGCATCGCTCCTCCAATTACGGCCCACTCTTCTCTCCAGAGATCATCCTGAATAAGATCTCGTTACATTAACGTTCATTATAAAGTGATGTGAAGAACGTAAAACCGCCATTTTGTTCTCACAGCGGCGGGCTGTGAACGTCTTTAAGAAGCCTCAAATCTTTGGTTTAAGTTACAGCGCCCCCTAAACGTTAACTGTGAAAAGTGTTTCGTTGGTCCCACCTAAAAAAAATTACTTCCATTAGTTACAAAAGCAAATTAATTTGGTTTATTAAACCTAAAAAAGTACTTCGAATGTTTGATTCTTTCAATTCTTTCAAAGAGTTAAGTAAAACATATTTAATCGCTTGTAACAAATTGAAGTCATTGTTTTAGGTTGCACTTTTTACAGTGTTGAATAGCTATTAGCTTAGCTAACATACCACTAGAATCCCATAGGGGTGCTAGCAGAAATTAGCTTTACTGTAAGGGTTTATGTCCTGAACTGAAGGCCCGGCTCTTATACTCACAACTCCCTCCAGGTTTTTGAACATCGCTCCTCCCATTACAGCCCATTCCTCTCTTATCCAGGTAATTTTTTTTTCTCATCCAGGGAAAAATCTGTTAACATTAACTTTCACTGTAAGTGAGGAACTTGAAGCTGTCGTTTTGTTCTGACAGCGGCAGCCTGTGAACGTCTTTAAGAAGCCTCAAATCATTGGCTGTAATTTAGAGTGTCCCCTAAACGTTCACTGTGAAAAGTGTTTTGTTGATCCCACCAAAAATAATTACTTCAGTTTGTTATAAGCAAATTAATTTGGTTTATTCAACCAAGAAAAAGGACCCATTCTTCTCTCCAGAATTCATCCAGGGAATAATCCTGTTACATTAACTTTCCTTGTAAATGAGGAATGTGAAGCTGCCGTTTTGTTCTCACAGCGACGACCTGTGAACGTCTTCACGAAGCCTCAGATCTTTGGCTTTAATCTAAGTGCATTCACTAAAAGTTGAATCGGTGTTAGCATAGTGCTAATGCACTACTAGAATCCCATAGATGCGCTAGCAGAAATGAGCTTCATTACAGAGCTGCCTCGTGTTTTTGCTCAAGCTTTGACATGTATGTCCCAACCCGAAGGCCTTGCTCTAATAGCCACAGATCCCTCCTGGTTTTCAACACGGCCTAACATCGCTCCTCCTATTACGACCCATTCTTCTCTCCCCTTTCCTTCTCCATCACTCCTTACATCACCCATCATGTCGGAGCGTCTTGCGCGGGACACGCACTGCCCCTCTCGAGTGTTTAATGGCCGAAAGCCGAGACGTGACCTTGAAATACGGCTGCGAGATGTGGCTGGCGTATTTCATTGGGAGGTGGGGGGATTAGCGCTGGTTAGCGTCCCAGGCTGTGTAAAGGCGGCTCCTGGCCTTTGATCGATGCCTCCTGCCTCTTTTTTCTCTTGTGTCCGTCGCGGGACGTCAATTAAAGCGGGATCGCTGCCGGATTGCAGTTTCTCTGGAACTCGGGGAAGGAAATAGAAGGCTTGGAAATTCTGCGAGAGAGTCCTGAAATCAATCCTCCGTGCGCCGCGGACCGGGAGGAGATGGAATTAAGCGGATCGTCGGAGGCCGTGATCAAGATTACCTTTGACTAGCCCATTAATCTGCGCAGGGATCATCGGGAGACGTTCATTTTTTGGGAGGGTGCGGATGAATGGGGAGATTACTATAGATAGCAGTGATTTACGGGGTGTTAATGATATTTCACGGCAGGCTGTTCGTATTAAACTCTACATGGGACGCGTTTAATCTGCTGGTTTAAAAGGAATCGCTACAGAAATCTCATTAATTGACCCAATTCGTCTCTTGATTGATGCCAGTTCAACGTTTCCTTTCATAAATTCCTCAGTGTTTTTGTTTCCCGTGACTGCGTTGACGGAGAGCCTTTTTGGGCGGGGGGTGCCGGGGTGGAGGTGCGTGAGACGGAAGGCTGGTGAAGTTAATTAACGACAGCTTTGGGCCAAACTCTTAAGGCGAACCGGTATGTGTTTGCTTAATTAAGACCCAGTGTCAGCTGTTCACTTCCTCAATAGTGAGGCACCATAGGCCTCTTTAACTCTGCTTCATTACTCCTGGATACTTCCAAAAAAACAGCCTCAGATTTCCCTCCGATCCGCATTATCCCCGCTGTCAGAGCCGTTCCGATACAGATACTCATCACCACTCTATTTCATCCTGACAGTCGCAAGCGCTCCGACGTTATTATATTTCTCAATATTCACTTAATCGCATTCCTGCGCCCAAAGAGAAGGCGTTCATCAAAACCCCGGCTCTATTCACGCGGGGCCTGTATCGCTTTCGCAACGAAGACTCTTCATATATCATCATCCCAGCCAGCCCTCGTCCCTCCCCGGAGCCGACGGAGACGCTCCTGCGCGGTATTAATCAGGCCGTGTTTTAACTCGGGCTATATTAAAAGCCATTGCCGGAATCTTGGAATCTATTCTCCCTCGTGAAGCTCAATTGTGCATAAGAAATTAAGTTTCAAACTTAACGCTCTGTTTAAAGGGAAGGGTCTCCGGAGTGGAATCCCTGCCTTAATAATGTCTAATAAAGCTCCCCACCGGTCACCCTTTTCATTTAGCCTCCGCACAGCCGCCGGCGGGAAACTCTTTCGAACAGATTGGAACGCGGAATCAAACCTGTTTCCGGCTTCTGAGAGAGATGAGATCCAATAAAGGAACACGGAGCAGACCTGCACTTTTAATCTCTAGAGCCGCTATCGTGTTCTTCAGAATGACAAATTCCTTGTATGTGTGAACATACCTGGCAAATAAAGCTTGATTCTGGTTCTGATTCTGGTTCTGATTCTTCAGTGTCTGCTTTGAATTGTTCAGAATCCTATAGGAGTTATTCCATAAGTACAATCAGCGATTTAGTATCTACTGTATATACACATACAGACCCTTAGAGTCCGATTCCCGGACCACGAGCAAGTATTTCCAGTGCTGACCCACCATTAGCACTGCGGTTCAGTCCGAGATTAACCTTAATCCAGGCCTGAGAAACTGGCTTGTGGAGTTGAAGGGTTAAAGTAGGAGATTGTTTGTTGTTGTTTACTAATACAGTATTTCTAAATTACTGGCCAATTTATTGGAAACCTTGAACCTTGGTACTTCTAATGACTGGCAACTTTATTTCCACTAACTGGCCATTTTATTAGAAACACCTACCTTGTCCTTCCATGAACTGGCCACTTTATTAGAAACAGCTACTTTGTATTTCCATTAGATGGGCACTTTATTAGAAACACCCACCTTGTACCTCCAGTAACTGGCCACTGTATTAGAAACACTCACCCTATTTTCCTACTAACTGGCCACTTTATTAGAAACACCTACCTATTAGAAACACCTACTATCTATCTATCTATCTGTCTATCTATCTATCTATCTATCTGTCTGTCTCTGGTGAATGATCTTTGTTCTGCTGGTGAGGACAGATAGTGATAGCACTCTGTGTTTAACCGATGGGCCCCGGGGCCCTCCCTATTATTTTACCTGGTTGTTACTGAGGCTCGTCCGTTGTTCATCACGCCTCATGCAGCTTGTAGCACATTTGCTTCCTCGCGCAGCACGCCGGTCCGTCCGCAGGCGTATTGATGAGTGTCTGCTGGAAGCCGTTAGAGTAACCAGGCCCTAATCCCTCAGTGAAATTGATCCCGTTTGAGATGATCCATGTGGGCCTAGTAAAGCGCGGCCGGCATTGTGTTGTGTTTTACCTTTTAGCTCCTCCCGAGAAAGACGTTATTCATCACGGAGCCGCCGCGCAATAAGACCCCCGGAGTAATGAGGCTTCTGCGGCTGCTGTCAGCCCCTCACCGCTTTATAAAGGATGACACAATTACACTTTACTGGCTCCCCAAAAAACGCTGACAAGCTCCGGTTCAATAAAGCACATTCTCGACTGGCTTTCTCGCTCCGGCAGTCGTAGGTCATAAGCCGTGCGGTGAGAGGAGCTTCTTGTCATGGTGCTTTTCTTCCCTGCGAACAATGTGAATGTCATACGAGTGTTATTGCGGCGTGCCAAACGCTTGTGAGCGCTAACAACGAGGTGGCGTCGCTACTGAAAGAGGGAATTGTGTTTATTCTTTACGGACGTCCGGCATTATGAATGCTTTAAATGCGGGCTGCTCTGACAGCCCCAGTGTGACGAGGTGCATCCGAGCTCAGTCTGTCTGCTCTTAATCTCCTCTCGCTGCTACACAAGGCACTCCGCATGAGTCTGAAGTGCGTGTAATCGGAGTCTTCCCATAATGCACTACACACATCAGCTCAATGAAGAGCTTTTATGTGCCGAAGCCTTCCATGCTATCTCAGCGCCAGGGCTACTAACCGGGGGATTCGAGAACCCACAGCGCAACGGACAAGACAGGTGTGGCTAACGTCGTTGGTGCAGAATGGACGGATACAGAACCGTGCACGGAGCAGCACCAAAGAGATCACGCTCCTTATATTCAATTTACAGCCATAATGGCCTGCAAGGTGAAAGGGTCCTCCTAACAACCACCTGGAAGACATGGTAGACCCACCAACAACATTGTCCTCCATCAGATAAACAGCACCTTCATCTCTGAGAGAAAGGAGAACATCAAGCTCCACTCCTGCTTCAGATCTGAGAACATCCACAGACATCTTTGTCCAGCCTTCTTCCACTGTGAGGAGACACGCTATGGAGGTCTGAAAGGAGGTGTAGCTGTTCAAGAAGCTCCTCACTGAGAAAAGGAGACACACACATCCAACAAAGAAGCTGCTGGTGTTCTCACAACAATGGACTGACCAGAGTCCAGAACCTCAACACCACTGAGTGTGTTTGGGGTTATCTGGATGGTGAGAAGAAGCAGAACATGCTGAACCAGCTTCTAAGACTGAACTCTGGAGGTGTGTCCTGAAGGTGAGTGTGGGTAAACACTCAAACACCTGATATGATAGGTAGTAGCTGAGGCTTCGGTGTGGTTCTCTGTTGAGTAGATGGTTCCTGCTTTGTTCTGACACACTGTTTAAGTCTGCCCTCAGAGCAGGTACCGAGTCCATGTTAGCTGGTAAAATGGTTACTGCCACGCTTCCCGGGCTCTCCTCCTGCCTCTGTCAACTCCATGGACTACATTCCCCAACATGCACCTGGTCATGATGTCATTACCACATGCTCACAATCCTCCAATCATGAACGGCCTTCCCGATCCTCTTCCCTGAGTGCTGATTCTATTCACCTGTAGCTCATTACAAAGTAAGAAGACAGTCAAAACATGGCTACAACTTAGTAAAGTAATCAACATTGTTAAGTAAAGGTAACAAAATAATTAAATTGTGGGTACAAAATAATTAGGTCATGGTATATAAGTCATGGCCACAACTTAGCAAGGAGTAAAAACAAGATGGCCACAACTTAATAAGGCATAGGACCATGATAATTCAGTCATGGCTACATAACTTCATTAACATAGTTGTGATAGTTAACTTGCGGCCACATCTTAGTATGGCATGGGAATAAGATAAGTCAGCTTAAATCTTGTTCCCACACTTTACCAAGACGAGGAAGGCAGTTACCATGCCTCCTATATTACAGGGTTCATTTTAGTACATCCTAAAAGCAGCTTTCAGACAAACCAGGTCTCTCAGAAGTCACTGTCTCAGCTCCTGAAGAACTGGACATCAGGACAAAAAGTGACCCCGGACACCACAGCCTCCGACGAGGTAGCTCCAGACCTGGCGTTTATGGATTCACTATCCTGTTATTAATTAATAGATTAATTACATCTTAATAATCAAACATTACAATAAACTACAACCACAGACTTTACTGACCTGCACT
>CM067480.1:37533951-37554370 GCA_034552555.1 Semaprochilodus insignis
GTCAGTCAGCATGAGATCGAAGCCTTGCTCCTGCAGGCTCTTCATCAGAGGCTCGTTGTACAGAAGGTCTTCACAGCCTTTCACCTGCATCTTTATGAAGTCTCTAAACCGCTCAGTGATTTGCATAATATTGGACAGCATTGGACCTTTCAGTGCCCCCTCCTTAAACTCCTCGATTCTGGCATGCAGATCGGCTTCCGTGTAGGGTACCTTGAAGGTCCGAGTGGTGTAGCTGCCGTTCCGGATATGCTGGCTAGCCTCAGGAACCAGAACCACCATCTCGTGGCCTTTCCGAGACAACTCCTCCACCAGAATCTTCATGCTGAGCCAGTGGCTGCCGTCCACAGGCATGACCACTATCCTCCCCCCTCGTACAGACCCTATAGAGGAGCAGCAGAGCAAAGCCAGCAGCCCCAGAACCACCGGAACGCTCTGCATTCTCACCGTGTGTCTCTCAATAAACCCCTTTTGAAAGCACCACAGTGAATGACCCTCTCAGGACGACGGCAGCAAACTGATATAACTCCGACGGTGAGCCCTTATATTAGCCTGTGGTTGTGCGGTGACGTAATATTTCAAAGTCCACAAAGTAGGTGAGAGACTTTAACCCTTTAAAGGCTAGCCGTCTGCATGTGGGTGCCAGTCACGTTTAAAAGCGTTAGCGCTGAAAGGATTATCCTCAAAAGCCAATCAGGTCAGATAATAGACTGATGGGTTCTGCAACCTGGAATTACTAGACGCATACCAGAATAAACGAGATCTGTACGTCATTTATTTATTATGTCGTGTGTCCGTCGATTGAGCTAACTCAACATTTAGTGTAGTACTTTGTTGCCATCAGATGCTGGAGAGTTTGGCACTGGACACAAGGTTTAACTGACCGCCTCTCCCAAAATAGCTGCCCTGCTAATCATTAATCCTTAAGGTATGTGAGTCTTTCTATAAACTGGGCTACATTCAATGTTCATTGATGAAAATTATATTTGTGATTGCCCAATCCCACATTTAAGGGCATGTTTAAGGGGAAACTTTAATGGCCCTAAAACAGATCCTTGTGGGACACCATATTGCGCTCCATTATGTACACAGACATTCCCTGAGTCTGGATGCATCAAGTACAACCAAAACCAGGTAAGAACTGGTCTGTCTAAACCTTCTCTCTCTATTTCAGAAAATCGGAGATATGTAGACATGCTCAACAGAATCTGGACACCCCTGCTAATTAGCGGATTAAGCTATTTCAAGGTGCACTTGTTGCTTGTACTCTTTGTTGTTTAACAGTGCATGCATATTCATGTCATCTTCACAGAAGTGCTGGGAAAGTAGAATTAGTGTTTTGGCCACATGCAAGTGTGAGATTACCAGACTCAGAGTGTTAAACCCCAGCTACAGGGGTCAAGCCTTTGGCTGCAGGACACAGGATGGAGATATGCTGAACACCTTCATGATGAACTAGTGTGTTGTTTGTAAGCTGGACCTTATTGTCCACCTTTAGCACCTGAGCTCAACTAATGCCCTTGTTTGGTTGGAATTTAATTCCAGCAGCAACTTTTTTAATGTCTGATGTCAAACCTTCTTAGAGGAGCAAATGTTCTTACTGCAGAAAAGTTGGACCACTGTACCCTTAATTTCAGATGAAATGCTGGCCAAACTGAACGCTCCAAGGGAATCAACAAAAGAGGAATGGCTGCCATCTTGGCACCATCAATGCCCACAGTGGTCACCATGTTGGGCATTAGGGGTCTAGGGAATTCAAAGGTGAACTCGTACCTCATAAGCCAAATCACACCATTCCCAAGAAGCTAGTGTCCTTCTTGAGGTACCTGCTGGCCAGCTCATCAAAGCTGGCATAAAGGTGTCGACAGAGGATCATCTCAAATCCAGTCATGAACGTTATGTAGGAGCTCTAATTTCAGCCACTGCAAGACATTTGTAGATACATCTGTGTATGAAATATGAGATATAATACTCCCACAATGTTATTTCAGACTACTATGTCAGGTTTTATTCAGAGTATAAATTAGTTTCATTCATTTCTATGTTCACAGCAATGCAGCTGGTCATATCTGGGTTCTGGGCCTTCACCCTTTACCCTGATTTCACTAGAGATAAGCAACTTCCGGCAGAGCTGCAAGTCATGGTGTTTTTTGCAGGACCAGAATTTCACTAAAGTCGTCACTAAACCTCTAACCTGGAAACCATTATTTTCACAAGTACCCAAGCAGGGCTTCATAAAAATGTAAAAATTCAGTTTTTCAAAGCTCTTCATCTCGCCTCACCAAAACGGCACTGTGCATCAGCTTCACCAACTCAATAAAATGCCAAAAGGTTCAACAGACTTCCTAAATAACTCTGGATTTGGTTCCGATGGTGCAGTTCTCAAACTACAGATGTTAACAAACTTGGATGTTGGTCAGCACTACTCACCGCTGGCAGGGGCTTCTTCTTGGCACAGTTGATGCCCCCAATGGTCACCATGTTAGGCATTATTGGTCTAGGATACTCAAAAGTGAAGTCGGACCTCATAAGCCAAATCGCACCATTCCCAAGCAGCTGTTTATAGGTCGTGTCCTTCTTGAGATACCTGCTGGCCAGTTCATCAAAGCTTACATAAAGGTATTTGCAGAGGACCATCTCAAATCCAGACATGACCATGTTCTTGACCCTCTGAGGGAAATCCATGACATCTGTGTTGCCTGAGAAGAACTGTGGGATGTAAGAAGGGGGTGAGGGGCACTGGGCTGCTGCCAGGTCCAGTCCGCAGGGCATCCCACGCAGGAAATAAGCAACAGGAATGGAGAAGGTTTCAGCGATGATCGGACCACAAGGCAGGAAAGGGTCAGTCAGCAGGAGATCGAAGCCTTGCTCCTGCAGGCTCTTCATCAAAGGCTCATCATACAGCAGGCCTTCACAGCCTTTCACCTGCATCTCGATGAAGCCCCTTAGCCGCTTAACGTTTTCTAATAAATTAGCATGCTGTGGCCCTTTCATCGCCCCCTCTTTAAATTCATTCATTTTGGCATCCAGATCAGCCTGGGTGTAGGGTACCTTGAAGGTCTGAGTGGTGTAGCTGCCGTTCCGGATATGCTGGCTAGCCTCAGGAACCAGAACCACCATCTCGTGGCCTTTCTGAGACAACTCCTCCACCAGAAGCTTCATGCTGAGCCAGTGGCTGCCGTCCACAGGCACGACCACTATCCTCCCCCCTCGTACAGACCCTATAGAGGAGCAGCAGAGCAAAGCCAGCAGCCCCAGAACCACCGTAACGCTCTGCATTCTCACCGTGCGTCTCTCAATAAACCCCTTTTGAAAGCACTACAGTGAATGACCCTCTCAGGACGACGGCAGCAAACTGAGCTGAACTCTGGCTGTGAGCCCTTATATGACCCAGCGTTTGTGCGGTGATGTAATATTTCAAAGTCCACAAAGTAGGCAAGAGACTTTAACCCTTTAAAGGCTAGCGGTCTGCATGTGGGTGCCAGTCACGTTTAAAAGCGTTAGCGCTGAAAGGATTATCCTCAAAAGACAATTAAGTCAGGTACCTGACACATACCAGAGTAAATGAAGCCTGCAGGTCATTTATTATGTTGTGTATTCATTGATTCAGCTTCGGTTTGTTACTCTTCAAGATTCATCAGCTTCACCAACTCAATCAAATACCAAAAGGTTCAACAGACTTTCTAAATAACTCTGTTGGAACCGATTCCGATGGTGAAGTTCTCAAACTACGGATGTTAACAAACTTGGATGTTGGTCAGCACTACTCACCGCTGGCAGGGGCTTCTTCTTGGCACAGTTGATGCCCCCAATGGTCACCATGTTGGGCATTAGGGGTCTAGGATACTCAAAAGTGAAGTCGGACCTCATAAGCCAAATCGCACCATTCCCAAGCAGCTGTTTATAGGTCGTGTCCTTCTTGAGATACCTGCTGGCCAGTTCATCAAAGCTGACATAAAGGTATTTGCAGAGGACCATCTCAAATCCAGACATGAGCATGTTCTTGACCCGCTGAGGGAAATCCATGACATCTATGTTGCCGGTGAAGAACCGTGGGACGTAAGAAGGGGGTGAGGGACACTGGGCTGCTGCCAGGTCCAGTCCGCAGGGCATCATACGCAGGAAATAAACAGCAGGGATTGAGAAGGCATCGGCAAGGATCGGACCGCACGGCAGGAAAGGGTCAGTCATCAGGAGATCAAAGCCTTGCTCCTGCAGGCTCTTCATCAGAGGTTCGTCATACAGCAGGCCTTCACAGCCTTTCACCTGCATCTCCGTGAAGTTCAAAAGCCCTTCAATGTTTTGGAGGATGTTAGTATGCTGTGGGCCTTTCATTGCCCCCTCTTTAAAATCATTTATTTTGGCTTCTAGATCAGCCCCTGTGTAGGGTACCTTGAAGGTCCGAGTGGTGTAGCTGCCATTCCGGATATGATAGCTAGCCTCAGGAACCAGAACCACCATCTCGTGGCCTTTCCGAGACAACTCCTCCACCAGAATCTTCATGCTGAGCCAGTGGCTGCCATCCACAGGCACGACCACTATCCTCCCCCCTCGTACAGACCCTATAGAGGAGCAGCAGAGCAAAGCCAGCAGCCCCAGAACCACCGTAACGCTCTGCATTCCTACCATGCCTCTCCTAATAAGCCCCTTTTGAAAGCACTACAGTGAAGGACCTTCTCAGCCAGACTGAAGCAGACTGAGCTCAACTCCGACTGCGAGGCTTTATATAATCCAGTGTATGTGTGATGGTGTAATCACATAATAGATCAAGGTCCACGAAGTAGGTGAGAGATTGTGACCCTTTAAACAGCAACAATGGATCCACATACGGCCAAAAGTATGTGGACACCCCTCCTAATGCGGGTGCTCTAGTCACGTCCATTAACAGGTGAATAAAACCAAGCACTTAGCCGTTCAGGATCACAAGTGAGGAAAGTTCTGGTCACTGCTGTGTCCTTCAAAGCCACCACCTCCAGCACTGACGTTACCTCCTGAAGTTCCATCTGCAGAGTCATTATCAACAAGACTACTGAGCCGTCAACATTACATACAGCTATGCTAGCTGGAAGCTAACGGGTATCTGGCTAACATACAGCAGCTTTCTAAGCAGATTCAGCAGAGATTTCTGTACTCAAGTCTTTAAACATCTCCAGATAATAAACTACCAACCATCTACCAGCTCCTCCATCAGCTTAGCATGAACTGCTAACATTAGCTGTACATTATATCAGAGACACAGCACACGGCTGTCCTACACCACAAACACCTGTGTGAGAAAAAGGGAAATCAGAACATCACAGCAGAACCACGGTGCTCAGATACACGCTAGGAGCCGTGTTCTCAAGTGAGCAGTGAAAGGTGGACGTTCGATGGAGAACCGTTTCAAAATCTGCCCTCAAACTAAATGAATGATGCTGTGTAAGAGATCGCTAACACAGCTAGCCAACTAGCTAATGTCTGTTACTCTTACAAAGCTGCTGTTCTTTAAACTGTAGTCTGTAGACTGCTCGCTAGCACCTGCACCATTAGCTACAAAAAAGCTTAAATAAAGTTTATCAAATAAACTTTATATATAAATGTGTTTTTTTATGTTGTTACAGAATCACTGCTGTACATATGGGACAGAGGCTGATCAGAGTTAGCCAACAGCTAAGCCAGCTAGTGAAATATATGCTCCCCAGTTCTTAATGCTAGACGAATAACAGCTGTGACTGGATTGGGCATGGACTGGACAAGTTTCTGGATGTAGCCACATCAATGTTCAGACACTCTCACATCAAAGAATTGGTCAGTTGGTCCAGATTTGGTGGATGCCTTCCCTGGCACAATTCCGAGGAGAATTCCCTGTAGACTGGGATTTTATCCACTGCTGGTAGACCCGTATGACCGTACGCTTCCACACACCTGCAGATTCAGCTACTTCCTTCACACTATGGTCTTTGACACGCCCAAATGCAGTCACTCCTTTTAGCCAATCATTAACATCTGCTCTGGAGCCATTTTCCACACATGGAACACATTCCCTGCACTGTACCACCTCTTCCCAATCTATGGATCCCGTCACTCACACCCCGCAGGGATTTATAGCCCCATCATCCTCATGCAGCGCCATCTGCAGGAGTCTGATGGGCAGTCCATCATCACTGTACAATTGATATGTGGTCATACGTGTACCTGAACACCGAGAAGAATGTGAGAACACTCAAGAACGTGGCTTTAGTGATCAGACGTTATCAATAGGACGCATACGACTTTCCTATACCTGGGTCACTCGGGTTCAACAAATTTTCAAAATAACTCAAATGGAATCGACTGTGTTGGTGACCTTTTCAACCAAACAAATACAAACTAAAGGAAGATGCTGCTCAGCACTACTCACTGCCGACAGGGGCTTCTTCTTAGCACAATTGATGCCCCCAATGGTCACCATGTTGGGCATTTGGGGTCTAGGGTACTCGAAGGTGAAGTCGTGTCGCATCAGCCAAATCGCACCATGACCAAGCAGCTGTTTATAGGTCATGTCCTTCTTGAGATACCTGCTGGCCAGTTCATCAAAGCTGGAATACAGGTATTTGCAGAGGACCATGTCTAATCCAGACATGAACATGTTCTTGACCCTCTGAGGGAAATCCATGACATCCGTATTGCCTGTGAACATGCGTGGGATGTAAGAAGGGGGCGAGGGGCACTGGGCTGCTGCCAGGTCCAGTCCGCACGGCATCCCACGCAGGAAATACACGGCAGGAATCGAGAGGGTATCGGCAATGATCGGACCGCAAGGCAGGAAAGGGTCAGTCAGCATGAGACTGAAGCCTTGCTCCTGCAGGCTCTTCATCAGAGACTCGTCATACAGCAGGCCTTCACAGGCTTTCACCTGCATCTCCGTGAAGTTCAAAAGCAGCCCAAGGTTTTCAAAGATGTTAGAGAGCTGAGGAGCCTTCAACGTCCCCACTTTAAACTTGTCAATGTTGGCATCCAGATCAGCCTGGGTGTAGGGTACCTTGAAGGTCTGAGTGGTGTAGCTGCCGTTCCGGATATGGTGGCTAGCCTCTGGAACCAGAACCAGCGTCTCGTGTCCTTTCCGAGACAACTCCTCCACCAGAATCTTCATGCTGAGCCAGTGGCTGCCGTCCACAGGCATGACCACTATCCTCCCCCCTCGTACAGACCCTATAGAGGAGCAGCAGAGCAAAGCCAGCAGCCCCAGAACCACCGTAACGCTCTGCATTCTCACCGTGCGTCTCTCAATAAACCCCTTTTGAAAGCACTACAGTGAATGACCCTCTCAGGACGACGGCAGCAGAATTGTGTGCAGCCTGGATCGCAACTCCGTCTCACAAGCTGTGTTACGTAATCCTGTCTATGTGCGGTGGTGTGATGTTTCAAAGTCTACAAAAAGATTTTGGAAGAGATTTTAACCCTTTAAGGTCCAGTAGTCTGTGAGTAGGTACCAGACAAGTCGAGAAAAACAAAGAGCTCTAAAAGTAACCAACTCAGCCAAAGCCAATCAAGTCAGATAAGTGGAGTCAGCTGGTCATTTTTTCATTGATTCAACTTGCTGATATTTAGATTAGCACCCTGCTGCCATTACCTGGAGCGATCGGCACTGGACACACGGTTTAACTGACCATCACTCTCAAAATAGCTGCACAGTTAATCACTATTAACCTTTAAGGCATGTAACAGATGAGACATTTTAAATACCATGTTTATTTGATAAATGCTAATTTGGTCGGTACAGCCTTGTTGAGTAAATGACCCTTCGTATCCTGTTGGCTCAAGGCTTGATCGCATTATGCTAACCCCCCGGGGCAGTCTTCTAGACAGCTATGTAAGGGTGCAATATGTAAAATCCCATTATATATCAGATATCAACAGATTAGGCTAGCACACGTCTGTTTTAGGCCAGAAATGGTGGATTGGTGGGAAATTTAGCAGTATGGTTTGCCATCCATTCCTTTTCACCCTAGTGAACAAAGTTTACCATTTGAACACATTCTCTCATTGAACTTTATTACAAAGTCTCTTTGATGGCTCACTACGGACCGCTTCCTCCCCCTCAGTGTAGGCCCGAGGACCACCAAGGGTTGCCTTGTAGCCCAGAGAACATCAGGTAAGAAGGTTTAGCAGGGTGAAATATTTTAGTGAATGTTCAATCGCTGGTTGTAATAAAAGAAGCACACTGGACAAAATCTGCTGGTTTGTGTGGAGCTGTTTGGAGAGGTCAGTCCTATGATGACAGTCCAGTGTGCAGCAGTGTTAGCTTGTAGTTATATACATATTCAGACTCTTTAAAGATCTTGCCAGTGAAGGGATCCCATTACATGTATGGAAAATATCTACACGAGGCAAAAATGGCAGCTGTGGAGCATTTCGGTTTACCACAGGGTGAATTTGAGCACTCCTAGGTGCCAATCTGCCTCTAAAACATAGCAGCAGTATAAAACACAAGCTGATCATCACACTAAACCATTAGCTGGAGCTACGGTCCTCATAGCTTCCCATAACTACTGAATACACAGGTAATAAACCTTGAGGACTGAAAACCAGGTGAAGTGTTCCCTTTAGGAGCTATCTGTTCTCCGTTATCAGCAACAGGAAGTCACGCTCCAGTGAGGCTGGATACTGAGGTGGTTTCAGCATGATGCAACATTTTTAGAGTGGAAGTAGAACCTTTACCACAAATAACCTTTACCACAGAGAACCTTTACCACAGAGAACCTTTACCACAGAGAACATTTACCACAAATAACCTTTACCACAGAGAACCTTTACCACAGAGAACCTTTACCACAGAGAACCTTTACCACAGAGGCGAGGCTAATCTTCCCTCCTTTGTGTTATTCTGACAGGCCTGATTTATAATAACACGTCTTCACTGAGTGGGTTGAGCTCCTGCTCGTCCTTAAACCCACACTTCTGTCCATCCTGATCACCCAAGACATGGAATAAACTACCCTCCAAGTCCCTGAAGAACACAGTCCAGACAACTAGACAACAAAGCACGTTCTACTAAATTTAATTAATGTAAATGTATTTACTTTGCATAGGATAAGTGTTTCTGAGTGCATCATGGGTATGTACCTTACTCTTAGTAATAATAACAAAATAATAATAATTAATTATAATAAAACTATACGTACATGTGATGTTAGTGATGTTATAAAATATGAATATGTGTTACGCATTAATGTAAGTAAACACTGCAGCAATAAAATGCGATGTCTAAACTGAATAACAGGACTACCGGGATTCAAATCACCCATATAGCTTGCATTCGTAAATTGCATATGAATGAATGAATAAATAAATAAATAAATAAATAAATAAATAAATAAGTTTGTGCAAAAGTCTGATCAGTACAACAAATCCAACTGAGAGTCATCTGAACACAAGCTTCAAATTTAGAGATTAGATTAAAAGAAAAATCTGCCCATTTTGTACAAAGGTCAGGTCAATTGTACAAATTTGCTTCCATTTAAATAATTATCACCATATTTTCAATATTTCTATGTTTCAAAAGGTTCAAAATTCCCGTTTCTGGGTCCAATGAAAAAGAAAAACACATTTCACAGGCTGTTTAAGGGGAAACTTTAAGGGCCCTAAAACAGAGCCTTGTGGGACACCATATTGCGCTCTATTTTCCATGTCTGGATGCGTCTAGTACGACCTAAACCGGGTAAGAACTTGCCTGTCTGAACCTTGTCTTGTATTCCAACATGTTTGCTTATTCCAGAAAAACACAGGTATGCAGACCTGCCCAAAAGAATCTAGACACCCCGGCTAATTAGTGGACTAAGCTATTATAAGGCACACTCGTTCTCGTCCTCACATGCCTATGCGTCTGAATGAAGTCTAATTCCAGCAGCAGCTTTTCAACAGCCTAAGACCACAGGATGGTAATGCAAAACAGCGGTGGACAAACTATATACTGCACTGGAATCTACCACAGCGGTGGGAAAACTGTCAAAAGAAAGGCAGATGTTGGTCAGCACTACTCACCGCCGGGAGGGGCTTCTCCTTGGCGCAGTTGATGCCCCCAATGGTCACCATGTTAGGCATTAGGGGTCTAGGGTATGCAAAGGCATAGTCGTACCTCAAAAGCCAAAACGCACCACGGCTAAGAACCTGTTTATAGGTCGTGTCCTTCTTGAGATACCTGCCGGCCAGTTCATCAAAGCTAGAAAAAGTGTATCTGCAGAGGAGCGTCTCAAATCCAATCATCACCATGTTCTTGACCCGCTGAGGGAAATTCATGACGTCTGTGTTGCCCGTTAAGAAGCGTGGGACGTAAGACGGGGGTGAGGGGCACTGGGCTGCTGCCATCTCCAGTTCGCAAGGTAACCCACGCAGGAAATAAACAGCAGGGATCGAGAAGGCATCGGCAATGATCGGACCACAAGGCAGGAAAGGGTCAGTCAGCATGAGATCGAAGCCTTGCTCCTGCAGGCTCTTCATCAAAGGCTCATCATACAGCAGGCCTTCACAGCCTTTCACCTGCATCTCCGTGAAGCCCCTTAACCGCTTAATGTTTTCTAACATATTAGCATGCTGTGGCCCTTTCATCGCCCCCTCCTGAAGCTGCTTAATATTGACATCCAGATCAGCCTGGGTGTAGGGTACCTTGAAGGTCCGAGTGGTATAGCTGCCATTCCGGATACGGTGGCTAACATCAGGAACCAAAACCACCATCTCGTGGCCTTTCCGAGACAACTCCTCCACCAGAAGCTTCATGCTGAGCCAGTGGCTGCCATCCACAGGCACGACCACTATCCTCCCCCCTCGTACAGACCCTATAGANAGGGCATCCCACGCAGGAAATAAACAGCAGGAATGGAGAAGGTTTCAGCGATGATCGTACCGCAAGGCAGGAAAGGGTCAGTCAGCAGGAGATCGAAGCCTTGCTCCTGCAGGCTCTTCATCAGAGGCTCATCATACAGCAGGCCTTCACAGGCTTTCACTTGCAACTCCGTGAAGTTGCTAATCTGTTTAAAGGTTTCTACAGCGCTGGACCACTGTGGAGCCTTCATCGGCCCCTCCTGTAACTTCTTAACTATGACATCCAGATCAGCCTGGGTGTAGGGTACCTTGAAGGTCCGAGTGATGTAGTTGCCATCCCGGATATGATAGCTAGCCTCAGGAACCAGAACCACCATCTCGTGGCCTTTCTCAGACAACTCCTCCACCAGAAGCTTCATGCTGAGCCAGTGGCTGCCGTCCACAGGCACGACCACTATCTTCCCTCCTCGTACAGACCCTATAGAGGAGCAGCAGAGCAAAGCCAGCAGCCCCAGAACCACCGGAATGCTCTGCATTCTCACCGTGCGTCTCTCAATAAGCCCCTTGTGAAAGCTCCACAATGTGACGGTGAAGGACTCGACTGAAGCACAATCGTGTGTAGCCTTGATGTCAATCTCCAGCGGTTATATAACCCTGTGGTGTAGTGGCACAATGGCTCAAAGTCCACTAAGTAGGTGAGAGGTTTTAACCTTTTGAAACGCAGGGACCTCACCTATTATCTTCATTGGAAACTCTATTCATAGAAGTTACTGAATAATTCAGAATTCATAGCAGTTTATGCTGATTAACAGTTAATACATAACAAATATTTGGACTCAAATCCTAGTTGTTTAATGTAGCATGATTGTTTTAC
The DNA here is from genome assembly GCA_034552555.1 of Semaprochilodus insignis. Taxonomy (NCBI): domain Eukaryota; kingdom Metazoa; phylum Chordata; class Actinopteri; order Characiformes; family Prochilodontidae; genus Semaprochilodus; species Semaprochilodus insignis. Next base: position 37,545,602 of record CM067480.1, read on the forward strand.
TGTCTGTTTCGACTTGACCTCCAACCTCCGAAAACTACATACTGCAATGCTGCCTGCGGCCATGGGGGAGGACAGGAAGGCATGTCTGAACCTCACAGCCATGAGTGACAGCAGGAAGAGGGTGTGAGCCACGAGCGAGGCCAGGAGGACCATTGCGCCTGGCCCTAGACCCCAGTGGTCAAGCTGTTGAGCAGGAGCTCTCTTTTTCCTCTCTCTCATTCCTCTCTCTCTTTCCTCTCTCCCTTTCCGAATCAGCTGGCTCATTAAGACAGCATGAGCATGTAAGCTGAGAGGAGAAGAGAGACCTTGCTTCGCCGCCTCCCCATCATCACCCTCTCCCTGCGGCTCGGCCAACAGGATCAAGCATCAGGTGCAGTGCAGTACACTGGCCTCTCTGTGGAACAGGAGACAGGACTCAGGACCAATTCTAGCAACACCTTAGCCATCACTTGTGACACCATACCAACTGCCTAGCAACACCTTAGCAACCAACAAGCATACCACAGCAACAGCCTAGCAACACCTTAGAAACCGACTAACATCACATTAGCCAGCACCTTGGATACCATAGCAATTGTGTAGCAACACCTTAGCAACCACCTGGGATACCATGGCAACCACTTAGCAACACTGTAATAAGCATAAGCTGCACAATCACTTTACTTTTCCTATTTTCGGTCTTCTGACGTGACATTTACTCAACATATTGACTGATACATTTGCTTGATTCAAGTTAATTTTATATTTGATATAAAAAAAGGTTTAATGTTCTAGAATTCCCTAGTTCTAGATACCCAGGTCAAACAGTGATGCTGTATTCTTGCCTGATCATCCAGCCTTACTGGCAGTGATTATACTGAGCCTGCATTACCCACCCATCTCACTGATCACTGCAATGAACAAGTGAGTCCAGCAAATAGACAGTAGATGGAGCTGCAGGACAAGAAATAAGACTCCAGACTTTCTCACTACGGAGGAAATGCCCGTTTTACAGTTAGAGCTTCACACAGACTGAAACTGCTGACATCTGAATGAGAGCTTCCCTGCTCACCACCAACACTAAGAAAATCATTATTTTAACTTATTTTAGATTTTTTAGATTTAAACTAGCTTTGAGATCGACAGAAAACCAAACTGCTTAGTATTATTTACTATTAAATATTTCATACCATGATATGACAGTAATTCTAAATACCAATGGAGAAATTAAAAGACATGTGCAGATACAGGCGAAGATAGATATTAAATAATGACAAGGTGTGTTTAATTTTCAGGATTTACACCAAATAAATAAAACTTTCTTACAACCTTGTTTAAATAAAACTTGAATGTTTATATTTAAGCAAACAAAGCGACATCAAGACACATTTAGGTTTTTAGCCCAAACCGTGTTAATGTAACGGTTTTGTTAGGGTGTATATGGTGTACAGGTTAGAATAGCATGAACTCAAGGCTCCCTGCTTTCCAGCTATAGCGAGTCCACGTGAAGTATATGAGGCCCCTTTACTGCTGCAACCCAGATAAAGACGACTTTTACTCCAGAATCAACAGCGGTGGCTGGAGGCGAGTCACGTTTTCCTGAATCATGCTGATCATTCTTGGTGTGTTCCAGTTCCGAAACAGGAACAAAAGTCACTCAGTGTTAAAGACAGGTGGCTTAAAGTAGCTGTGTTTGGACAAGCAGGCCCTAATCAGGCCAGGAAAATGCCCCTACAACATAATGAAGCCCAGCACTGTAGAACTCAAGCTTTCAGGCCTGAGTTACAGGCCTGAGTTTTTTCTCTACTTTACTGCTGTAAACACTAGGGGGCAGTGAGCCCACTTGCCTGGAGCGGTGGGCAGCCCTATCCACAGCACCTGTGGAGCAGCTGGGGGTTAGGCGCTTTCTTCGAGGTCACTACAGTTAGGTCCCATTGGCTCAGGGAATCGAGCCAGTGACTTTCTGGTCATAAGGCTGGTTCCCTAATCTCCAGTCAAGCTTGTTGAAGCTTATGAATTCTGCAGTTTATGCTGGAATCAGCCTTGCTAAACATGAAGCCTTATTAGCTTTACAAGCCAGCGGCTGCACCTCAAAACCTCAGTCCAACTCATGCAGCTTGAATATTCTCACACAGTTCCTGCAGATTTTGCGGTAGGGGTGGAGGTGGAGCGACACCAGGCCTTCTGGACATTCTCCACCAAGACAAAAGCGGGACTCGTCACTGAAGATGACCCGCTGCCGTTCTGAGTCACTCCATGACAGTCTGGCACGACACCATTGCAGTCTTTGGTGACGGTGACGTGGTGTTAAGGACAGTCGTGGTAACGGTCTGTGTACATGTAGTCCTGTGTGGTGCAGCCGTCTGCCAATGGTGCTGCACTAACAGGATGACTCCTGGAGGACATCACTGCTCGCTGGATGTCTGTAATCGTGGCTGTTGGGTCAGTCAGGTACAGAGATAAGGCCCGTCCTTGCTTACGTCACATGTGCAGCCGAGTGTGAAACTTAAATCAATTGCATGTCTCACAATATCAAACCTACACACCAAGTTTCATTCCTGTTGGTCGATTCCTTCTGGGTGCAGCTGTTCTTTTGATGAGTGTACAATAATAATCACAAATATTGTTCTAATGAAAGGCATTCAGTCCCCCTAGTGCTGCAGACAAAGTCTTTAGCTTGTTACATTAACCTATCACTGACGCGTGTGCAAGAAACAAGAATTAGCTGTGAGATGGAATTCACCGGCTCTGGTGCCCCTACCCTCATCTAACACTGCTTTCAATGTTTGGACGTTACCTGTGCACGGTTAGCTTCACTTTCCCAGGCACGGTTCAGTGAGCAGACAGACAATACTATGTTTGCAAACCACCACTGCCAACAGCGACAAGGTAGTCGGAAGTCATTCGATTTCAGCTCTGTGCAACTTCCAGAAAAGTTCCCACATCTCCTGGAAAACACTACGCTGGCTTTGGTTTGTTCAGCTGTATTTATGTAGAAACGTAAGGAAAGCGGATCGCAGCGGTGTGTGAGGTTACAGTGCCAAAGGTGTTTATATACTCAGATCGCCATAAGAAATGAGGAGTGGGAGAGGAAAATGTCTTCTGATGTCCATAGCAATGAAACGCCATAGCTTAGCATAGCTTCGCTGTGAACCGAGCTTACTGTAAATAGCCCATTATACACCCATCAGCTCCACTGACCATACAGGACACTCTGTAGTTGTACAGGTCCAGACTGTAGTCCATCTGTTTCTCTGTATACTGTATTACTCTGTTCTTCAATGGTCAGGACCCCCACAGGACCACCACAGAGCAGGTATGATGTGGGTGGTGGATCATTCTCAGCACTGCAGTGACACTGACGTGGTGGTGGTGTGTTAGTGTGTGTGGTGCTGGTGTGAGTGGATCAGACACAGCAGTGCTGCTGGAGTGTTTAAACACTGTGTCCACTCACTGTCCACTCTATTAGACACTCCTACCTTGCTGGTCCACCTTGTAGATGGACAGTCAGAGACGATAGCTCATCTGCTGCTGCACAGTGCAGTGTTACTCATCCTCTAGTCCTTCATCAGTGGGCACAGGACGCTGCACCACAGGACGCTGCACCACAGGACGCCGCCCACGGGACGCTGTTGGCTAGATAGTTGTGGTTGGTGGACGATTCTTAGCCTAGCAGTGACACTGAGGTGTTTAAATACTCCAGCAGAACTGCTGTGTCAGATCCACTCATATAATTAATAATTATAGCCTACGCTATCTGAGCGCTGGGTGTTATTGGCTCCCATGTTTTTAAAAATGCAGTTTGCATGACCGTGCAATGCCATCATGCACCTGCTCTTGCTCTGAAAAGATCACCAGAGAACAGCTGACGGCTGGCAGAGCAATGCTGTGACATTTATACCCAAACTGATATCAAATCAAACTATATAAAGAAAAACAGCAATGTTGCTCAGCACCACTCACCGCTGGCAAGGACTTCCTCTTGGCACAGTTGATGCCCCCAATGGTCACCATGTTGGGCATTAGGGGTCTAGGATACTCAAAGGTGAAATCATACCTCCTGAGCCAAATCGCACCATTCCCAAGAAGCTGGTTATAGGTCATGTCCTTCTTGAGGTAATTCCTGGTCAGTTCATCAAAGCTGCCATAAAGTATTTGACAAAGAACCAACTCAAGTCCCACCGTGAACATGTTCTTGACCCTCTGAGGGAAATCCATGATGTCCGTGTTGCTCGTGAAGAACCGTGGGACGTAAGAAGGTGGTAAGGGACACTGGGCTGCTGCCAGGTCCAGTCCGCAGGGCATCCCACGCAGGAAATAAACAACAGGAATTGAGAAGGCATCGGCAATGATCGGACCACACGGCAGGAAAGGGTCAGTCAACATGAGATCGAAGCCTTGCTCCTGCAGGCTCTTCATCAGAGGCTCGTCATAGAGCAGGGCTTTGCAGCCTGTCACTTGCATCTCGGTGAAACTCCTAATCAATTTAAGTTGTTTAACAACATCACAGAGTTCGGGAGCCTTCAATGAACCCTCCTTAATGATGTCCATTACAACATCCAGATCAGCCCCTGTGTAGGGTACCTTGAAGGTCCGAGTGGTGTAGCTGCCGTTCCGGATATGCTGGCTAGCCTCAGGAACCAGAACCACCATCTCGTGGCCTTTCTGAGATAACTCCTCCACCAGAATCTTCATGCTGAGCCAGTGGCTGCCTTCCACAGGCATGACCACTATCCGCCCCCCTCGTACAGACCCTATAGAGGAGCAGCAGAACAAAGCCAGCAGCCCCAGAACCCCCGTAACGCTCTGCATTCTTGCCATTCCTCTTGCGTGTGTGACTGAGAAGGAGCCAAAGCAGACTGAAACAGACAACAGCAGAATCGCGTGCAACCTGGATTTCCAATCCTCACTCCTTCTCACGAACTGTTACGTAATCCTGTTTTTGTCCAATGGCGTAACTGCACAACAGCTCAGAGTCCACATAGTATGTGAGAGAATTTAACCCTTTAGGGCACCGAAGGTTCAATTCAGTTGTTCAACAGAGGTAACGAATAATTCACAGGAGTTAGTGGACAATAGTTAATGTTGATGTATGGCCCAGGTAATGCTTGTAAACAGTCATAGTAGTCATAGTTGTTTTGCTGTCTGTTCCAACATGATCTTAAACCTCACAAAAACTCTGTGATACATATTGCACATTCACAATCAGAGCTGATGTGACACTTTCATAGAATTTGTATTACTGCAGCAACGTCAAAAACATTCTGTCATGCAATTCACAGTATTCCGCTGACAGTACGACACATATTTTTGGAACACTACTTCGGAAATCTAATTTTTAAAGCATACTAAAAATACATTTGAGCATTTTATATATAAGTGATATATAATTTGATCTGTTGCCGTAGTGAGAACAAATAAAAGCTGAAATTTAAACAGCACAGATTTCCTGCTGCCGTGTCCCAAACTGCATACTGACTGTATATATACCAAAAAGGGTGCGTACAGCTTTAGAAGTGCAAAAAGTAGGTGAAGTATAGAAGTGTACTCATTAGTGTAGTAGGTGAAGTATAGAAGTGTACTCATTAGTGTAGTAGGTGAAGTATAGAAGTGTACTCATTAGTGTAGTAGGTGAAGTATAGAAGTGTACTCATTAGTGTACTAGGTGAAGTATAGAAGTGTACTCATTAGTGTACTAGGTGAAGTATACTACACTTCTTACATGCTCCTTTATTTTAAACCTTGCTATTTTATAAGCTCACACTTCTTATCACCTGGTCCTGGAGGTCTACCACCCTGCAGAGTTTAGCTCCACACCTGGTCTGAAGGTCTTCAGGGACATTGAGCATGTTGTGTTGGATCTGAGCTCTCCAATTGGTAGATCTCCAGGACCAGGACCAGGGGTGCCCTGCTTCTGATGAAAGCCCAAAACATCTGCAGTTTTAAGCATCTAGCATTAGAAGAAACTTACCTGTGGCAAAGAACTAGGTTTACTATGAGACAGTCCTCCAATCATGACCATGTTTGGCATCACCGGTCGAGGAAACTCAAAGGCAAAGTCAGAGCGCATTAACCAGATATCTGCACGGCTCATGATCTCCAGCATGGAGGTCTGTCTCTGCAGAANCCTGAGCTGAACCCAGACAGAGGAGACACAGCAGCAACTGTAAGCCAGCCATCTTCACCAAAAGCCTGCTAGCTTGTGTTCAGCCTTGTAGAGATTAGACAGAGAGCAGCCCTGAGCTCTGACTCATGTAGGATGAAGTTCACAATGTATCTTGGGCTAGGCATACCTTTGCTCTAGAACGGGGTTGAGTAAGCATGTGGGATGGGCTTGCGTCTGTAAATACCGGTTACTATACACATGGTTAGCTTTGAACAGAAGCAGAGGAAGGACAAAGTTAAACTGCTTGCCAGATCACACGATGAGCAGCCCACAGAGTAGAAGAATAGGTTCTTCATATTGTGTCTACTTTACTACAAGCAAAACCTCATACTGAAAGGCCATTAAAATACCGGCATTTAAGACAAGAATACAGCCTTATTGCACTATACGGTCCAACTAATACGTGCTGTGGAAGGAATTCCGGCATATTGTTCAGACTATATAAAGAAAAGCAGCTGAGTGTTTAATCATTGACCACAACAACCATAAATGTCTCAAATAAATGTGTCAGAATCAAAAGACTTAGGGTTGAACTCTAATTTCAGCCTAGGCTTAGTGCTGTCAGAGTGAATGGGTTAACTGCATTATTAATGATTTAATATCCAGAATGAAGTTCTAATAGAATTCACATCCAGAATGAAGTTCTAATAGAATTCACATCCAGAATGAAGTTCTGTTCCAACTGATTTTCAAAAGCAATGCTCTTAGAGATTTTGATTTGTTTATAGCCCTGTAGTGTCCTGATATTGGCTTGTCCAATAAAAGAACATTTGGCCAAAGTGCCGTTTTCCATATTTCATTCTCTGCCAAGATGTCACCAATATTTAAGTCTGTTAACTTGTTGTATATAATGTATATAACAAAAAATGACTTTAAACTAATAAACAGTCATGTGACATCTCTGTTACAGTGGAATTGCATTACCAGGGATGCAGTGCACTGGATGTGCTTTGATTAATTTTTGTTTCTTGCTAATGGTTAAATACCCTCATCACCAAAAAAAAAAGGACCTGGAAGGAGGCATGGGATTGCAGGTGTGTTGGGAAGGAAGATAAAGGTCACCAGGATCAATAACTGATGATAAATTTAGACTGATATGATCAATATTTATTGAGCTACACATACAGAGGTCTGTCTCACAGTATGGCGTCGGGCCGCCGTGTTTGCTAACCCAACATGGAGCTGTAGAGGTTCCTAATGGTGTCCTGTGATAATCCATCCCATGCAGCTTGAATATCCACCCACACAGTTCCTGCAGATGGTGCGGTAGGGGTGGAGGTGGAGGGACACACACGGATTCGTTGGTCGTCTCCACCGAGACTAAAGCGGGACTCGTCACTGAAGATGACCCGCTGCCGTTCTGAGTCACTCCATGACAGTCTGGCACAACACCATTGCAGTCTTTGGTGATGGTGACGTGGTGTTAAGGACAGTCGTGGTAACGGTCTGCGTGCATGTAGTCCTGCGTGGTGCAGCCGTTTCCCAATGGTGCTGCACAGGATGACTCATGTTGGACTATTCGTCGGTTCTCTGTCTCCATGGTTTGTGTAGGTCTTCCAGAACCTTCATGTTGCTATGACAGTGTCCACATGGCCGGTATGGCGTGCAGTACGTCAATAAGACCATCCTGCTTCCTGGTGCCCTATGATGTGACCCCTCTAGAACTCTTTCAACTCCTGGAATTGCTTTCAAACTTTTTGCTGAATCATACTTCACTTGCAAAATTTGCTACCAACACAACAGCACGAGTTAGAATGGAAGGCCCGTCCTTGCTTATGTCACATGCGTGGCCGATGGTGAAATTTGAATCATGTCTCATGATGTCATACCTACCCAACAAGGTTCATTCCTGTCGGTTGATCCTTCTAGGTGCAAATTTTTTTTTTTCAATGATGAGCTAATAAAAGTGAACATACTTGTGGTTGGGTATGTTTAACTGATCAGTCCTCCTACAGGTGATCTACTTTTAGGGTTAGGTTTGACCTAGAACTCAAATCTACTTCAGTTCAAGTCTCAGTTAGCTAATCAAGCATTTTGTAAGACAGTAATTAGGACTGGGTTAGGGTTGGGTTGAACGTCTGTGGGGATCCAGAGATTCTGGAGGGATCCTGGAGGGATCTCCAGGAGCACGGTTGGTGACCACTCATTTGAGAAATTTGGGTTGATGTAGGATGAAGATAATGTTTCGGACCAAGAACCAGGTTATTTACTCTCCTTCCCACACTGTGACTGTGATCCAACCTACACTGCGTAAAGGATAACCTCACATTTGTGAAAAGCTTCCATGAACTGGAGTAATCAGTCAGGACAGTGTAATTTTAAGCTTACCTGTGGCAGAGGTTTGGATTGAGCTGCGGATATTCCCCCAATCATGACCATGTTAGGCATCACCGGTCGAGGAAACTCAAAGGCAAAGTCAAAACGCATTAGCCAGACCGCTGCACGGCTCATGATCTCCACCATGGAGGTTTCTCTCTGCAGGAATCGGGAAGCAATGTCGTCTGCATGGGTATACAGGCGTCTGCAGGTCATGGGCTGCAGAAGAGTCCTCATCAAGTTCACCGTCCTTTGCCAGAAGCTCATCCGGTCAGTATAATGAGTATAACGTTGAGGTACATAGGAAG
>CM067480.1:37574176-37585519 GCA_034552555.1 Semaprochilodus insignis
ACCACTGCAACAGCACTACCTACTGCACCGCTACCACTGCAACAGCACTACCTACTGCACCACTACCACTGCAACAGCACTACCTACTGCACCACTACCACTGCAACAACACTACCTAGTCAGTACAGTAGAGGCTAGAACACGGACATGAAGGCTGATACGTCACAGACTAACTAGCCAAATGTATGGAGCTCTATGACTCCAAAGAACACAGTTCCACTGCTCCACAGACCAGTGCTTGGGGGGCTTTTTACCCGTCTAGCCCACATCTGGAATTGGACATGGTGATCTTAGGCTTATATGCAGCTGCTGCAGAGGGCCCAAACAATGACTGACTGGAGGACTCTGGGATGATGTTCGACCAGAGAAGCTCAAAATGAAATTCTAATGCACTGAAAACTCAACTTGGAGAGGGGTACAGACTGAGCAATGGCACCTGAGCAATGGGAGCACCCTGAAGTAGCTGAAGTGACCCAGTAGCAGTACTGTGAGGACACGCCTGGACAAAACAGTGCACTTGATCTGAAGGACTGCATTTGGATTAACGAGAAGGTCCGGTCCGGGTTTAATATGTTTAGTTAGTGTGTATATTAATGCTGCCCTGCTATAGAGTATCAGCCTGAGCCTCACCACAAGCATTTCAATGCATAAATGTCCTGACATGTTGTGCAAACGACAAATGAACTTGAAACTTGAAACTTTCAACTTTTCCCCCAAAACTGCTTTCAGTTGTGCACAAGCATTTTCCAAGTACTGATTTGGCATGAAAGCTTTTTATCTAGAAACTGACAAGCTTGGTGATAGAAGCTTTGAAGACCGGTGTGATTGACAGTTTCTGCTGACGATGAGCACACGGCCGTGCTTGCTTGGCGTTAGGAGTGGTCAGGTGCTGTGATAAGCTCAGACTCTGCTCAGAGGATACCCAGAAAGTGGTGCATATCTTATCTAAGCTAGGTTAAATATTTTTCACTGAAATGAATAAGTGACACATTTACATGCAGTGACTTTGTAGCGGTCCCCTTTGATTCCACTACTCCATTTATCACGAATACACTGTTGTACACTACTGTCACAGTGCCACCCTGTGGTTAGGTGATGTCATTGCATGCTTGTCTGTGCAAAGGTCAGAGACCAATTTAATTTATTTCACTTTCCGAGTTGTACATGTTTGCAGGAGATGTTTCTGAGGAGACAGATGGAGTTCAAAACATGACCGCTACAAGAGAGGGCCTGGTAGACCCACCAACACTGTCCCCATCAGATACAGAACAGCACTTTCATCTCTGAGAGAGAGGAGAACATCAAGCTCCACTCCCGCTTCAGATCTGAGAACATCCACAGGTGTTTCTGTCCATCCTTCCTCCACTGTGAGAAGACACTTTAAGGCCATGGAGGTCTGAAAAGGAGATGCACACATCCAACAAAGAAGCTGCTGGTGTTCTCAGAACAATGGACTGACCACCCCAGAGTCCAGAACCTCAACACCATTGAATGTGTTTGGGGTTATTTGGATGGTGAGAAGAGCAGAAGATGCTGAACCAGCTTCTAAGACTTTGGAGGTGTGTCCTGAAAGTGAGTCTCTGGTGGAATGAAGGTAGATCTTAATAAACATGCAAATGCTGCAAAAATATAATTCAAGATTCAAGAGTTTATTCTCATGTGTACAGATAAACAAGCAGTTGCACTGTACAGTTCTTACTCTGCACCAGCTCCCGGACTTTCAGTACTAACAAGTACAATACAAGTACTAAGTACTAAACAAAGAAACACGAAAGAAGAATATATACATATATATAAATCAACAAATGTACAGTGTAAGCCAAATATAGACGCAGGTGTCCTTATTAAGCATTCACGTATCATACACATAGTGTACATAATGCAGTATATAATAATAATACTGCTGTTATATAGACGTGATATACTGAATAACCCGGGTATGTGCAAAATGTGCAGCTGTTGTATTGGTCATCTCCTCGGAGAGACGACTGAGCATGAACTACATTACTGGTCAGTGATGCTTAACACTGTGGTACATCAAGTGTATATGTGGTATATCAGGGTATGTACTGGTTCAGACTCATCAGTTGGAGCTGTTCAGTGTACGACTGTAGAGTCTTTAAGATCACCAACTACATCCATTTACAGGGGCGTCTCTGAACTATTTATATACACCGATCAGCCATAACATTACAACCACCCCCCTGTATCTACACTCACCGTCCATGATATCAGCTCCACTGACCGTATAGGACACTCTGTAGTTGTACAGGTCCAGACTGTAGTCCATCTGTTTCTCTGTGTACTGTATTACCCTGTTCTTCAATGGTCAGGACCCCCACAGGACCACCACAGAGCAGGTATTATGTGGGTGGTGGATCATTCTCAGCACTGCAGTGACACTGACGTGGTGGTGGTGTGTTAGTGTGTGTTGTGCTGGTGTGAGTGGATCAGACACAGCAGTGCTGCTGGACTGAGAATCGTCCACCAACCAGAGCTATCCAGCCAACAGCGTCCTGTGGTCAGCATCCTGTGAGCAGCATCCTGTGGGGCAGCGTCCTGTAAGCAGTGTACTATGGGCAGCGTCCTGTGGTCAGCGCCCTGTGGTCAGCATGCTGTGGGGCAGCGTCCTGTGAGCAGTGTCCTTTGGGCAGCGTCCTGTGAGCAGTGTCCTGTGGGCAGCGTCCTGTGGAGCAGCGTCCTGTGGGCAGCGTCCTGTGACCACTGATGAAGGACTAGAGGATGACCAACACTGCACTGTGCAGCAGCAGATGAGCTATCGTCTCTGACTGTACATCTACAAGATGGAGCAGCAAGGTAGGAGTGTCTAATAGAGTGGACAGTGAGTGGACACAGTGTTTAAACACTCCAGCAGCACTGCTGTGTCTGATCCACTCATACACAATGGGTTTTACATTAAACCCCTGTCCCAGTAAACCACATGCTTAAAAAAGATGGCACTCTAAGGGTCTTCAGTGAAGGGAACAGTTCTGATTAGATCCATGAGTTCTTCAAGGGTTCTTCAGTCTATCTCAGTGCCTCCCAGCCTGGTCCCCTGAGACAATCCACATTTTACCCTCATTGCTATATGTTAAGATGGGTTGGGGGTCCTGAGGGCCGGGTAGAGAACCTACTGGTCTATACATAACCAATTGCCTGTTTTTTCGCATGGTTCCTCAGAGTGACGGAGAACATTGTCGTACCCACAACTAGTTCTGCCACTGGTACAACATCACCTCTGTTTGGTGTGACATGGAACCATTGTGAAAAGGGTTCTATACGGAACCATACACAACACACTCTCTATCTAACCCTGTGACCATGCCCAGAACTATTTAACCATGCAAATATTTCTACAAAGAACCCACGGTTCTAATCAGAACCTTTTCCTTCACTAAAGACCCAAGAACCATTCTAAGCATGTGATTTAATGGGAAAGGGGTACAACGTAAAACACAACTGTTGACTGAGAAGTTGCAGAAGGTTCTCCACACTCACATGTCTAGTTTATCCAGCGGACGGTTCTTCAGGGGAACCGAGAAAAAGAAGTGGTGGTGATGAAGACATAAAAGGTTCTTTGCATGGATAAATGGATTTGTTAAAGAACCTTTTAGAAATGGTACAAGAATCTTTTTGGGCTCTTCAAGCGCCTTGTAAAACACATGCATGTGCACGACGTATCACCTGATATCTGTCAATCAAATCAACCTGCTCCATTTAAGGTGGAACGAGGAATTTGAAATTGGAAGCTGGCGAATAGGGATCTCGATAATTAGGTCCGGCTGACCTTCCTCTCTGTGAAACATGGTTTGTTTGTTTCACAACACATTCTCCATCCAGCTAAAGAACCCTTACGCAGAACGGTTTAAGCATACAAGCGCTTCTAGAGAGAACCATCTTTTTGCACCCAGATGGCTTTAAGTAAGTTTGGCCACAGGGGGGCGATATTGTCCCATTTCTTAACGTGGTCCACACTGCGCTTCCGTGCGCTTGGAGATGATTGTATGGACTTTGAGGGCTGAAACGGACTTGGGAAACCGTTATAGCATCAAATGTCAGCAAACAAACAAATAAACAAACAAACAAACAAGCAAACAAACAAACCATGCTATACAATATTCTGCTTGTATTAACGAGCTACACTCCATGTGCATTTTACGCACTTGATTGTGTCACTAATCACCCATAATGACTTCATACCCCAAAGGCGCTCGACCCACTTCCACCAGCTAACCTAAGGACCTCTGAGAACCTCTGCTAGAAGCTCTGGGAACTTTCTGGACTCCCGTCTCCAAACACGAGGTGGCCACGTTTCAGAGCGAGGGTGCCAAAGGGTTAAAAAGTTGACGCGCGTCTGCGCTCCAGAGCTCCAGGCACGCGCAAAAGTCTGAACAGCAGCGCTCGCTTCTCCTTCTTCCCTCCATCCTCACTGCAGCAGGCGAGCTGGTGGGAACCAGAGCAGGAGCGTCTCCAGACGCGTGAAGTATGTAGGAGCTTTCCGAGGGCGAGCCGAGAAGCGTCAGCACGGAACAGCCTGATGTCCCATCTCGCTAAAACCGGCTTTTTACGCGCCACTGCGCCAGTGGGACCTCTGCGCGCCATAAAAAGCCCTCTGCTTGCACTCTTTCTCAACTTCTCCCTGATGTTCCACAGCGAGGAAGGTGAGTTGGACTTCTTCTTGGACTAAGATCCCTATTCCCCCAGCTTATGATTNTGCGCGCCATAAAAAGCCCTCTGCTTGCACTCTTTCTCAACTTCTCCCTGATGTTCCACAGCGAGGAAGGTGAGTTGGACTTCTTCTTGGACTAAGATCCCTATTCCCCCAGCTTTTGATTACTGGAACTCGCCGTTCCACCTTAAATGGTGCAGCAGTTCATTCTGGCGCCTGAGGCGAATTCCAGCTCGAAGCCAAATTCAGCCCGGTTCTGCTTATTTATGCTCAGACAATGATAGACAGGTATTAGATGTGCACGTGTTTCTTTCTTTATAACCCTTTTAAAAAGGTTCTATATCACACAAGGAACCAGTTCTCCCGCCCCACAAAAAAGAACCTTCCAATGGATAAATGAGGCGTGTAAGTGTGGAGAACCTCCTGAAAGTTCTCAGTTAGGAGTATTTGCCTTTTATCTAGAACCGGATGTTTTCTAAAGCTTTTGGCCTCTGGCCCCAGAATGTAACTGCTGCACCATTTAAGGTGGAACGGCGAATTCCAGATTGAAGCCAACTTGAGCCTGGTTCTACTTATTTATGCTGAGACAAATGATAGACAGGTATCAGGTGTACACGTGTTTCTTTAGAACCCTTAAAAAAAAGGTTCTATACTATTGGGCTTTCTTTCCAACACACAAGGAACCAGGTATGGAATTCACTAGTTCTTTTTGCCCCCCCCCCAAAAAAAAAGAACCTTCCAATAAATAAATGAGATGTGTAAGTGCGGAGAACCTTCGGAAACTTCTCAGTTAGGATTTTTTCCCTTTATATCTAGAACCACGTCTTCTAAAGCACATAATCACATCAGTTTGATTGGGTGAAGGTCTGCAATGACATGCACTGTGTTTATGTCCACCTGCGTTCATTGCAGATCATTACAGCGATGGCGTGCACTGATGCTCCTGCAGAACACCTGGATTCCAGCTTCGTCCACCTTGTTTAAGAGTTCCGAAAGGAAAGACAGAAATCCAGCTTCCAAGATGAGGAAACTTCAGACGTTCCTAATCCTGCTCTGTTTGCACAAGGTGAGTGGGCTTGCATTTAATCCCGTGGACCCCTGTTGGATTCGCTGACCCTCGTCTAGTTGAGTCTTGTGCCTTTTATTCCAGACTCTGTTGCCCATATTCCATTCTACGTTGTTTGATTTTGCTGGAATTCCGGCAAAATTCCAAGCTGCGTGCTGCCTACACGGTAACAGGCGTGTAATTATACGGACAGTGTGGAGCGCTCTCGGTTTCAGTCCAGTTGAAAGACCTTGATTTCATTGGGCTGAGTAGCGAGGACAATGCCATGGTTTAAACGAACATGCAGAATGCAATTAAAGCGCTTAATTGTGTCTAAATGAAGCATATCACGGTCGCTCCACAGCCAGAGAGGCCGCGGAACGGCTTTCCCTCATTTCCATTTCAGTCTGAAGCCGGGAAAAAAAGCAGCGCTTGTAAAGAATGACATTTTAAATCAGTGTAATGTTTTAAATGGGCTGGAATCCGTGTAGTAGAGCGAGCAACAAAGCAGGGAATGCAAATTAGCACACGGTTTAGTCTTCAAAGAAGACATTAGCAAAGGAAACATGCTTCCGAGAACGGCGTCTGCCGATTAATCCTACATTCTTCCTGAGATATCATCCTAAACTATTTGTGTGGCTTAATTCATTCTGATGCTATTCCCTTTTTATCCCCTTACTATCGAGCAGGCTGTTTTTGGTGCTCGGACTATTGGAAGTCATTTTCAGCATAATTCAAAGCAGGGATTTGGTGTGAGGTGTTTCAGATGTTCTGTACAGTGGTGGTGGTGATGGGAACCAGGGTTCTCCATGTCTAGAACACACATATAGACATATATAATATTTATTATCTAACCCACCAGTGAACCTACACGGGTCTTCTGAGTGTTATATGGAATGTTGATGATGGAAAATCTGGAAAACCTGGAAATAATAAGTTTCTTTGGGGGACTATTTGACCTCACAGCGCCCTGCAGCATGTATCCCTCCACCATGAATGGAGGGATATCATAAACAGCGTCTCCAGAGTACACACTGAACTCTTTGATAGACAGGTATCAGGTGAATCAGGTGATACACCGTATATGTGCATTATTTTTTAAGATGCCTAAAAGGCCCAAAAAAGGTTCCATTTCTGGAAAGTTCTTTAGCAGATCCATTCATCCATGCAAAGAACCTTTTATTCCCTCACCAACACCAGTTCTTTTTCTTGGTTCCTCTGAAGAACCGTCTCCTGGATAAATGAGATGCGTTAATTAATTAATGGGTTTATTAAAGCTGTTTCCCAGTAAACCATCTTAAAATGATGGTTCTTCTGGGAACTTTAGTAAAGGAAAGGTTCTGCTTAGAACCATGAGTTCTTTGTGGAAGCACTTGCATGCTTAAAGCAGCGTATTCATAACCAGCTCATGTCGTAACTATCTGTGAGGGAGCTTTTAGAGGGGGACATCTGGTTATCTTCACCACCACTGTGAACAGATCTGACATTATCTAGAACGGAGCGCTTCAACCAACCAATCTTTATTTTCACTCGGATATACATCGAGGGTGACCCCCTTTTTTCAGTGCAACCGAGCATTTACATCTTAAGGGGACTGATAAATAAAATAAAATGGATTTTAATCTGGTTAAACTAAAATGAAAAAGAAATATACATCAATATACGACCATCCGACAATAAAATCAGACCACTCGGAATGACTCTGTTTAGCTGTATAATTATATGGACAATTCAGAAGAGAAAAAAACCTTTTTAAGATTTACATATGTAAATGAGCTGTGCTCTGATTGGCTGAAAAAGCATTCTTGACCAAAACACACCCTATAGCATGTGTGTGAATGGGCGGGGCTAGAGCGAATAGGCTGAATATATGCAAATGCATAGTCTTTTGTGACCTCACACAAACAGTCTGACACTGAGCGGTTCAGTTCCCGTTCATGTGGACTGGAGAGTGAACGGCACGCCCTGGATCTTTGTACTGTGGTCTGTGTACGAACCAGTACCGTATGTATGGGCCCAATGTTCAGGAAGGGTTTGCCGTGAGACGGACGTGTTTGGGAACGGTACGCTTCAAAGTAGTGGCACCTCGGGGAGCAGCATCCACACTTACGGGACCAATAGTATCACTGTCTGAGTCCAGAGGGACCGTCCTCATGTCTCTCTTATTCCCCAGCGGGAGAGCCCCTTAGGGTGGGCACACACACACATGCGTCTGCTGTGATATGCACAAGCCTGCCTGTACTTCCGAACATGCACACGGAATGCTCTATGCAATGCTGTGGGACTGTCAGAGACCAGCCTGCATTGATTAGAGACTAGAAGAGTCATTAATCACAAGGTATTCCGGTTTCGGGAGATATAATCCACTCACAAACGGAAGAAGAAGCAATCGTCCACTCTTCACCGGCATTCCAGCTTTCAGTCTTTTCCGGGTTCCTCAAAGAAATCTGCACGCACACGTCCATAGTTCAGTCTTAGAAGTTGGTCCAACATTGTCTGCTTCTTCACACCATCCAAACAACCCCAAACACATTCCGTGAGCCCATACGGATCAGACACGGATAAACTGAGATGTTTCAGAAATGGTATATATGGATATGTGTACTAGGAGACCAGATCTGCGTCCAGCCGGCTGAGTTAGAGAGAGAAACTCCCACACGGCCAATCAGGACAGCAGTACAGTCACAGAGTAGCAGCTGTGAAATATGACCCCAGGAACCCATGCACATTTCCTCCACATCTGGACTCTGGGGTGGTCAGTCCACCAGCAGCTTCTTTGATGGATGCGTGTGAGTCTCCTTTTCTCAGTGAGGAGCTTCTTGAACAGCTACACCTCCTTTCAGACCTCCATAGTGTTGAGGTGTCTTCTCACAGCGGAGGAAGGAGGCACAGAGACACCTGTGGATGTTCTCAGATCTGGAGCAGGAGTGGAGCTTGATGGTCTCCTCTCTCTCAGAGATGAAAGTGCGGTTGATCTGATGGGGACAGTGTTGGCAGGTCTACCAGGGTTGGTCTTCCAGGTGGTTGTTACTCTTGTCAGGTGAAATGGCCTAATATCTGGTCGATACCTCTGATGTTCCTCATGTGGAGATTGTTGGGAGCCGGTTATAAGACGAGACATGTTTTAAGTGAGTTTATTAAGTCAACCTTTTTCACTATATAGTCGAAGATAATTTTGCATTTTTTTGGTAGAATTTTTAATTTAATTGGCCGTCTATTAAAACACTGTATCCTCACGTGTTTCCCACATTGTGTGAGTGGTTGTTATGGTTACCTGATTTCTCCATGCCCATGTATCCCCTTTCCACTCGTCAACAACTGCCAATCTCCTGTGAGAACGCACAGCCTAATGGTACCTGCTAACGAGAGTCCACATGCCAGGAAACGTACCTATTAATAACACCATATTTGTATATTCTATAGTACCATATAGTAAATAATGCTCACTAACTGACGGGTTTAAAATACTGTGGCTGGTTTTTATCTGCTCAGCACAAACGCGGTTTTCCAATCATTACAGGTCATGGAATTTCAGCTTTTTAATTGGTGAAAGTCAGGAAATATGAAATTTGATTTAGAGTGGGAACCTTGAACACAGTCAGATAGATTGACTAGAAAAATGACTTTAAACAAGTCAAAATGCCTAAAAATAAGTGGAGTCATCTTATACTGTTTTAACAGGAACTTTAACAGAAATAGACATATTTATTTATGACTTATTAATTTATTTATTTTCTTGTAGTCCCATTTTAGAGATCTCCAGATCTCCTGTTTCCCCCACATATTTTCCTTCAGACTGTATGCAGTTAAACCTCACCCGAGAAGTGAATAATCTGTACTCGAGGCTGTTTTAACTGGTAACCTGAGATTTGTCCAACCTAGAACATTCAAAAAACAAGTTCTCAATTCTTTATTTCAATGTTCTGGATAATCGGCACCTGTCCAGCCACAGGGGAGCAGGTTTCTGTGTCTTGAGGTTTCTTGTCTTTAATTTTCATATAAATAACAGATACAAATTTCCATATAACTCCGACTCGCTCCTACCAAATCCCAGATCCCATGTGGATCTGTTACCAAACGCTGCTTTCAAGTCGTGTGAGGAATATCGTATGTAGGAGACGCGTCCACAGTGTTGTACTGAGTAGTGGGGATTTTTCACAACAAGCCCCGGGTTTCAGAGTTGGGGGCATAAGAGCAACGATAGCCACATATGAACACGGCGGGATAAAATCACCCACACATGAAAATATGTATCACCGCTGTTCAAAGAAGAACAAGTATCTTCAACACGGCAACTGTCCAGGAGGGGACCTCATTTAATTCTAATGTAAGTCAGTGGAACCAGACTTCTCTGTTGGTCCATTCAACATGAAATTGTCACACCGTGTAAACAGCAGCTTCTGTGTTCAAATGATGCATGATGTTTTGGGAACACTTTACATTAATTATTGACCAACTAACGAACTAATACGGTGGTTGTTGCACATGTACTTAAGATTAGTTAAGCCTTGTAACCGTTGTTATTGCATTACTTCGTGTTTTTCCATGTTCGCCTTCGGACAGTGACGGTGTAAAGACGTCATGTGATGCCTCTAACCGGATAAAACACGTTACTGATCTCATACACATCCTCTGCTCATCATTCTGCTGCACAAACAGATTCTTTCATGAAAGAGAACCAAGAGGGAATGAGAACGCATCACAGACAGCGTCTAGCACGCTTCCAACCAAAACACTGGAACACAAATCGGATCGTACTCACGACCTCCAGAGTCATCAGTAGGAACTAGGAGGACCTGAAGGTTCGGTGTGAGTCAGTAGTCCCTCCCAGCACCGTTCTCGTCTTCACCGGACCGTACCTCCGTCCTTCTGCCATCATCTGTTAAACAATAGAACTGCATTGTTTGACCCACGTAGCCATCCTGGTCACCCCCGTGATGAAGTCATGCTTTATGATATATGAGTTTATTGGCGTTTCAGAGTCGTAGCTCACTGAAAGGTGGAGAAACGGTGTGGAAGGTGCAGATTATAAAACTCCTACTTAAACAGCTGTTTTAGCTGGAAATGGCCGTACAGATGCTTCCTACACTGCGCTGTATATTATATTTATATATGGTTATACGTTCTCCTGCCTGATGGTTGAAGCAGTCTAGCATCTGTGTGTCTCCTCAGGGAGCAATAAGAGGGTCAGAGCGTCACGGCACAAATACTCACACTCAGACATCTGCCACGTTCAGCCCGCGCATTAACACCGGCGCATCAGCGCCGCAGAACAATGAGGATCAGCACTGCAGCTCCGCATCCACCAGAGCTGCTCGATACGGAGCCAATAACGCCACATGGTCTGTTTATATGGAAGTGAGAATTATGAGTATTGTATGTGAGTGTAACACGTCCTCTACGGAGAACACACGCCTGCACAGGTTCCTACACAGCGACTGTTTATTTAACACGCTGGAATCAAACATGGACAAACAGTCATAGCACATTTTATATCACCCGATATGATCACATAACAGAACCTGAGCACTGAAACTTGCAGAGCTAATGACATATTTAAGTGTGCTCCCTGTACAGGACATGGTAACTTCAATTTGATTTGGGGAAAATACATATAACTGGGATTCTT
>CM067480.1:37596245-37623304 GCA_034552555.1 Semaprochilodus insignis
GTACACCGACACGCTACTTACAGTACACTAACGCGTCACACTTACCGAGTTACCGTACACGAGTACACTTCTGTACATAGCTCCACCTGTATACTAGAACACTGTGTTACCACCTGTACACCAACACTGTGTTAAGAACCATTTGTTACAAAACCACTGCATACTTAATTTGGTTCTATGGATGATGAAATGATCCTTCAGATCAGTGGACAATGTGTTTGTGGTTCTACTATATAGCAGCAAAACGGGTTCTTCTTTTGAGGGCTACAAAGTGGGCACTGTGATCTGTAATGTCTCTTTGTTCCTAATAGAACTGTTTTGGCTAACACTGTCTTACTGAACACCCTCCATTAATGAAACACAAGATTTCAAGAGTTTAAATGAAATTTAAATGGAAATGAAAGATGATAAATATTTAGTTGATGAGTATCAATACCGTATATGAGTTATGGTATGAGTTTCCACCAGAGTCTGGCATTCCTGACACAAACCGGAGACTGCAGATCCACAGTGCCTGGATTCCCTGCTTCTGAATTGCAATGCTCCCGATGAAGCTGAAGTCAGTATCCTATTTGCCTGTTCCACCTTAAATGGTGCAGCCATTACAATCTGACCTGAGGTGCATAGGACTGTGCCATTTAAGGTGGAATGGAAAAAATTTGCATGGGCATCTGGCGGTTAGGGACTGTCTTGTGTGATCCGTTTGCTTCTCGTTTCTTTATCTTTCATGGAGTCTGTTAAAAAATCACTCGGAATTCTTGTTGAATTTGTTTGTACAATCATACTCACTGTGATACACGCCCAGAGCTCATGTTATTTATGATCAGATGCGGGTGGCCCTCTCTTGGGATGGGGTTTCATGGCGGGGGGCTGGTTTTGGGAAGTAACTAGACTGATCCCACCTGAGCCCAGATATCGACAGACACACGGTGATGCCAGGAAGGTCGTTTGCCAGATTACTGTCACGTCCATTGATCGCACTCGTTGATAACTGGCACGTTGATAGATCGCTCAGTCAGGGGGAAAACAGATAGCTCCGGAGTCCCCAGGAGCCCCCATGCCACCTCCACACTCCCACACACACATTCACCAGCCATTTAAAGCAGCAGCCAGGGAGTCTGCTGCATAGCAAATCAGTCTGAAGTCCTCCGCAAACATTTAACACGAGCTGGAATTTACATGGGATCACCTTCCCAAAGTAAACAGAACCTTACAATGATCGGAGAGAAGCTGGGTTTACACACTTCACCCCAAAGTGTAGTTCATCAGCCAGACATGTCTGACCTCTGAAGGCTGTTTTAACTGTTGTAGACTGGAACTATGAGGGCAGTGTAGCTAACAAGTAGTGGAGCCGTATATCCCACCAATCTGCATGCTTAAATAATCTGAACTAACATCAAGTTTGCAGTGCTGTATGACTCACTGTTATATATAAACGTGGACTAAATCGTACCATAGCTAACAGCAGTAGCCTTGTCCATTTCCATGTGGGATATAAGCCTCTATCACTCCAGAAAACAAAACAAATAGACCCAACTCCAGACACCAGGCATGCCCTGAGAGGAGGATATTTTTGGCCAAACTTTTTTGAAGTCAAAATAAAATACAGTACTGACTTAAAAAGTCACTACTGTATTTGTACTCAGCTACTGCTGTATTTGTACTCATGTCTATTTGCTTCCCACAGTCTCTAGAGTGAGATTTCCTATCGTAATGACATGGAAAACCGACTTTTCCTGATGGTTCAGAGTGTATTTATTTATTATTATCGGGTCATCTTCAGTGACGGGTCCCGCTTTAGTCTTGGTGGAGACGACCAACGAATCCGTGTGTGGAGGTACCGTGGTCAGCACCAAGATGAACGGTTTGTTGTCACACGTCCAGAAGACCTGGTGTCACTCCACCTCCACCCCTACCGCACCATCTGCAGGAACTGTGTGAGGATATTCAAGCTGCATGGGATGGATTATCACAGGACACCATTAGGAACCTCTACAGCTCCATGATGCCGAGACGTCTGGCATGTTGGGTTAGCAAACACGGCGGCCCGACTCCATACTGAGAGACAGACTTCTGTATGTGTAGCTCAATAAATATTGATCATATCAGTCTAAATTTATCATCAGTTATTGATCCTGGTAGCCTTTATCTTCCTTCCCAACAGACCTGCAACCCCACACCTCCTGCTGGGTGCAGCTGTTACTCTGATGATGAGTGTATATCCATTTTAGAAATTGTACTGTCAAACAAGCCAGCTCTGACATTTCTACAGTCCTGCATCTAGTATATTAGACAGAGTGGGTGGATATGACATGTGATTTATGGTACAGACAATCACCTACAGAAGCAGAATCAGTGTAACCTCAGCAATTACACTCACGTCTGTTTCCAAGAGCACGCTCGACAGCTCGCGTGCAACATCCGACGGACGCCACTCTGGTATTTCGTTTGAAGTCTTGCCTCATGTGGGGGTTTGTCGGTTATGCTTATGTTCGTGTTTCCATCTCTACACTGCAAAGCATGCAGGATTTGCCTCTTCGAGCGGACCGAACCCTGCTGGTACACGCGCACCACCGCTCATAATGAGCACCCTCTGTTTACACACATCTCCCCAGCATTAATATTTATGCTTTTCTCCACATATCTGCGAATACCAAGTGGCACCAAGTGCCTGGGGTGGAACAGAAATGTGCACACGTCTTAGATTTTATCGTCTTTTAGTCTTGAATCTGTCTTGAGCCCTGTGCAGAGCAGACAGCCGAATCACACCGCATTTATTCACCTCTTAATTAAACGCATAGAGGTTGGGGTTGGCTGCTTGGGTTAAATGCTGCTATGCATAAACAAGCGTTCTACTGCAGTGCATGAACCGGTGGCTGTTAGCGCTCATCACCGTGGGACCTCATCGCTGCATGAATATGTTCTTCTTGCACCTGAGTCACCTTCTGACAGGCTTGATAATGAGCTGATGAGTTGAAGCAGACATGCCAGAGCTGAGAAGATGCTTCACTGTGCAGCACAGGGATCCCCTGAGTCCAGGAGCGAGAATGACTGGCCATTTTGGGGGCCTCAAATTGAACCTAATCCCATCAAACACTCGCTGTGGGTTCATTCCAAGTGATTTGTCTGTGTTTGATACAAGGATCGGGATTTATGCTTGTAATCTCACCCAAGCACTTACTTTCATTTGGCGTTCAATGACCAGGCAGTACCCGGTGTCGAGGCAGAGGGTTGCTTTATTGTTCTATTAGCATCCTGAAGTAATTCTGTCTCTTTTTTCATGCAGCCAAATAGGCTTTTGGTTCCCAAACAGCTTGACTCTTGATGTCTATGCGTCCTGTCCACACCTCTGATTCAAGTCCAGTCAACATTTATTTATATAGCGCTTTTTACAACAGATGTTGTCACAAAGCAGCTTTACAAAGAATCTGGTGAGCCCCCAGTGAGTAAGCCCAGGGCGACAGAGGCAAGGAAAAACTCCCTCAGTTAAAAGAAAGAAACCTCGAGAGGAACCGAGGCTCAAAAGGGGAACCCATCCTCCTCGGGTCAACACCAGATAGCAGGACAAGCAAAGGAAAGGAGTGAAGATAGAGAAATAAAAGTCTGATTAGTCTGCAATTAAGTAGTCGGGTCATCGGATGGGTCAGCGGGATGCAGGCCAAGCTTCCACAGTGCAGGACAGCCAGGAGTTCCGTGGTGGTTAGTGATTCACAACTACATCTCTTAGGCCTGCTGTGAAACCTTGTATTAAGTTTTCGATTTAATTTGAAAACGCCTGTTTACAGCGTACACAAAGTCCATGATGAGCAGACCATCAGAAATGTCCCAGAACTACTTGGCCAAAAGTCGGGTTACACTGGCTTCCATTAAATGTACAGTATGTTTTTTTTCCTTCTCCTGGAAATGTAGCATTTGGTCATACAAGGCTTTGTTCTGAGGGCAGCAATTTTCTGCATGCCAGATTTCATAATGCAGATTCCCTGCTGGCCATATGGTGAGCGACGACTGATGTTGTAGTTGCTCTCAACAGTGGAAAGTAAACAGGTTTTGCTGGATTGCTTCACTTCCACTTAAAAGGTGTCACACCTTGGAGAAGCACAGTTTCCATCCAGAATGATGAAGGTTTCTGATGAAGTTTGCAAACTCAAAGAACCTTTGGAACCCTCAGCAACCTCTTCAGCAATGCCTGGACCTTCCAAATGGATCAGGATGTCACCAGTTTACACCGTGACAAACTGGTGGAGCATGTCAGAATGAACTGGAACACTAATTGCATTGCTTAGTCCTTGAGGCATGATTGGATATTCGTAATGTCCGAAAAAGGTTACAGGTGGCTCCTGGACCTTCCGTAGGTCAAGGGGTCTTCCTTGAAGGCTGTGTATTTGAAGAGACAGGGCCTGCATGATGATAACAGTCACAACAGAGCCTATAAGACCTGAAAGATGGGTAACATTCGCATCAAACCATAAGGAAATGGGAATATGAAAAGCATCTGTCATTGCAGATAGTGGGAAAAATAAATCCTCGCCATATGAGCTAAAAGAGATCCTCTCTTGTCGAGGCAAGCTTTGCAGCTGGCATACATATGACCCCAGCCCCTGCAGCGTCAACAACGCTCGGACAGAAGCCACCCCTGCTGCGCCTTGGGTGCGATTTTGGTTTTGCCTGCTTCTATATGTCGGTGCAGTTGGTCTTATGCCCAATGCCATTTTTCACGAAGCAAGTTGTCTAGCCAGATGGAAAAGGACATGAGCGGATCCAAAGACAGAGAGACATCTCCTCAAGCCAACTCAGTATTCATGTCCTCACGAAAGCCCCAGCGATAAGCAGTAATGAGTGCTGGCTCATTCCACCCACTACTGGCTGCCTGGGTGCAGAAGCAGAGTGCATTATCAGCAGCTAGGTGATTGCATTGAGTTAGCTCGAGCAAGTGTTCACCGTATTTCCTGCTCTTTGTGGAATGGTCGAATCCGGCTGTAAAACTAGAAATAAACCAGTTATACGGCCACAAGTCTCCGTTGTTGCCAAACCACAGCAGCCCAATCCCTGGGATACTCAATCAGAGTCAAGCATCTCTTGTAAAGAGTGCTGCATTAGGTTGAATAATGTGAGCACTACAGCAGCCAGTCCTTGCAATTAAGTTTACACAAAGCATTTATAGTGGGAACTGATTTACAGGGAGCAGGAGGGACTCCTTGGATTGCTGCAACAGGCAGCACCAGTGTCCAGACTTGTAGAGCAGTACATATCTGAAACCAATACATTGCTGGGTGGTTTGTTGTTGCACCTGTAGCTGGAGCTAACGTTGCCTGTCCACGACTTCCTCTAGTCATGTAGCCATTGTAAGTGCAGACTGTGATAATTTCATTGCCAATGGTCTAATTGGTCATTTCTTTTGTAATGGTCCCAACATGCAGGAAACACATTTATTGCCGGATCAAACAAAGAAACGTTAAACACTTTAATACAGGTGAGGATGAAAACAAGCTGTCACAGTGGAGCATTTACATGCACAGCCTAAAGAGCTGTGAACAAGGATTGGGTCATCAGAGAGGTGCCTGCAGGGTGTTGAGGTGAGGAAGTAACATGAAAGGTGATAACATTGGGTCATTCATTAGTATCAGCATCAGTGCTTGTCTTTTCCACCAGTGCCATTGTTTGTTGATGTGTATAGTACTTTTTCAACTATGTGGAATTTCAGCTCTGCATTTCCAGGCTTTGGTTCAACATCCCTGACTCCTGTAGGAACTTGGCCCGTCATAGGTCCCAAAGGTTTGAAGTGAGCTGCTGGTGAGCATCATCACATTAAGCACTCTAAAGGTTATTGCACATTAAATGCTAAATGTACATAGATGCAAAGTTGTTGGGAATGTGCTGGAAGTTATCCTTTGCTCCTCATATATCGGGCAAGTGGTGACATTAACCTACTTCCCATCTTGGAAAAGTGAAAGGAGCACAGACAGTTTCCCCACCTCATTAATGAATTCAGACGTAGTTCTAATGGGTTATATCGTCCAGTTTGACCTGTTTTGGAGATGGTAGCGCCATACAGGTGAGGCCAATCATTGCCTGAGAGTTGGGAGCCATTTTGTGCCATTTGTGCTGCACACAGAGGAATTCGCTTCTGCACTTAACTCATCCGTGAAATCAAACACCCACACGCACACTAGTGAACACACATACTAGGGGGTGGTGAACACACTTGCCCAGATCTTGCCATATCTACAGCCCCCAAGGGGCAGCTGGCGGTTAGGTGCCTTGCTCAAGAGCACTTCAGTCATTACTGACGACTCAGGAAATCAAACTGGTGACTCTCTGGTCACAAGGCTACTTCCCTAACCTCCAGCCCACGACTAATGATTGACTATAGACACATGATTAAGGCGAAGTCCTTGTTACTGGGTCACAGCCAATCATCTGAGTCAGCTATATTCAGACTGATCAGGTCTATGGTCCAGCCCAGATCAGATTGTTGGCATATGCAATTTGTATCCAGATTGATTCCTGATTGGCTGGACAGCAGGAAAGCCACATGAAATCCAAATTGTGCTAATTGGATCCACATTTGGAGGTGGTATAAATTGCAGTTCCTATCAGAGTTTTACAGAAGAGTCTCAGTCTAAAGACTCTTTCAAAGTGTCTTTTGAGACAAACAACATCAAATTCAGAGAGACAGAAGTGCTGGGATTCAAAAACAGCATCACTGAGTTCTGAACCATGATTTGATGGAGTTTGGAAGGCTAGATGATGCACCTCCATCTCTTCTGCATCCATGTTTGAAACCCATGTCACCAACATAGCTTGATAGCTACATAGTTATCAATGCCAATGTCGTTACCACAGCAGACCATAGGTCTGTGATAGGTTGGTGGTGTCTGGACAGACCAAGACTTGATCACTTTAGAATTTGGAATTTAGAACTAGTTGCCACACTAGGGAGCAGTGGGAACACTTGCCTATAGTGGGAACACTTGCCTATCCATGGCTATCCCACTCTAGCCCCATCCACAGCAGTTGAGCGTTAGGTGCCTTGCTCAAGGGTACATCAGTTGTGTCCTGTTGGTGCAGGGGATCGAACCGGCAACCTTCCTGTCACAAGGCTGGTTCCCAAACCTCCAATCTGAACTGCACCATGACAGACTTCACCTTCACCTACATAGCTACATATCCCATGTTGTTACCACAGCAAATCTTAGGTCTGTTGTAGGTTGGTGATGTCTGGACACACAAGATTTGATCACTTTAGAATTTGGAATTTAGAACCAATTGCCACACTAGGGGGCAGTGAGAACACTTGCCCATAGCAGTGGGCAGACCTATCCACAGCACCGAGGGAGCAGTTGGGGGTTAGCTGCATAGGCACATAAGTCGTGTCCTGTCGGTTCATGTGATCAAACCGACAACCTTATGGTCACAAGGCTGGTTCCCTAACTTCCAGTTTTCTGAACCGTGACTTGACTGAGTGATTGTTTGGAGGGCGAGATGACACACCTCCATCTCTTCTGCATCCATGTTTGAAACCTGCCTCACCTGCATAGCTGCATAGCCCACATTGTTACCTTGCAAATAGCACTGCAGAGACTGTTCTCAAAAATAAAATCTAAATGTCCTGTAGACTGAACACAGTCCTAGTTGCTGCCAAGCCAAGGCCGGAGACGACAGAGTCCACAAATTAGCCGGAGGGAGGATGTTGCATTGCCTCCTTCCAAATAAACCTCTGATATTATCAGTTACACCCTTGATGTCTGGATAAACGGCACAATCACTCTCGTTCTACAGAAGCCGATTCCTGAACCATAATTTAATGGTTATTTCATGCTACCTTTACTAACTCGCCCTAATGACTGGATATCCAAGAATCCTGAACAACATATGGCACCACTGTGGCATGGTTTGGTCCCAGCAGTACCCTAGTCCTCTATAGTGTAGTTGCCCAGGAGTCTTCAGTCTTCGTCTTCGGCTTCTTTATCTGTTATTAATGTTGTTCAGAAAGACTAAAAGAGCATCAACTCCGCTCTCCCGCTCTGTTGCTTGGACTGTAGCACACACACACTCACACACACACACACATATATATATGCTCATGTTTTATATAATACCTTTCAGCGGGAAGGTTTGTATTTCATGTCAAACTAAATTGCGAGAAACGCGAAGCTTGGAGAGCCGGCCATAAAGCTGCTCCATTTATTCATTCGCTGCAGTTTTATTGATGCGCCCGAGCACCGGGAGACTTCTGCGAGGAAGATGGAGGCCTTTCCGCCAAGCGAGTGGGTTGTTGAGGTTAATTTCTATAATCTACATGCACATTTTTACACGTTCTCGCCGGGGCGGAATGTACTCTCCCAACTGTTACAATTATTCCGATTGTGGGGAGAGTGAATTGATTCATGAGATGGGTAAGACGGGAATCACATGTTGCTTAATGTGTGACCTGTGCTGCGGATCTATTATCTAAAGCCCCGGCTTTGTGCTTTCCTTCTTTCTCTCCTGTTTTTTTTCCTTTATTCCTCTTAAAAATAGATGGTCTTATTCAAGAGCGCTCCTGATATTACATAAGTTTGTGCATTATGCCAGGAAGGAGAATGACTCCTTTTAGCCCTTTGTTGAAGTGAATTGACCGGCAATTTAAGTTTCTCGTTCTTTCTCCCATAGCCGATCAAAGTGCGCTGTGTTTTTCTCTTCCCTTTTTTTCCGGGTGTTATTTTACACGTTTGCCGCTCCCACTCCCCTCAGGCTACGGGAGCTCTCTGAAAGCTTTTCTTCCTCTTTTTCATTTTTTACAAACTGCTCTGATGTCCGCACGTCAGGGTGCAGAATGGACAAAGAGCATCCCTCTCTCTCTTTCGCTTTGTCTTTCTCTCGCCCTCGCTTTCCCTCAGTAAATGCCTCAGCCGGGGGCAAACGTATGTCGAACTGTTCTGCTGCTGTATGCTGTTTGTTTAGCCGGACACTCTGGGGGCTGTCCATCTCGTCTGTACACAGGATCTCAAACCGACCTGGAGGGGGTTTGTTTTGTCGAGCAGGTTTTCTCAGGTATGCCGGGTAATGCTGGAATAGTTTTGCCCCAAATTTACAAAGTTTTCCTTTTTCCTTTCCTCTTTCCGTGAATGTAGTCAATCAGCTGCATCAGTGAATCCATATGGTGTCTGAAGTTGGCTTCTTTAGCTTTAGCACCGGTGCTATGAGGCTTGTGTAGCTAACAGGTAATGGAAGCCTATATCCTTTAGGCAAAAGATTAGGCTTCTTCCTGGCTGCTGCTGTATTATCTACACTCATCATCAGAGTAACAGCTGCACCCAGAAGGAGGTGTGGGATTGCAGGTCTGTTGGGAAGGAAGATAAAGGTTACCAGGATCAATAAATGATGATCAATTTAGACTGATATGATCAATATTTATTGAGCTACACATACAGAAGTCTGTCTCTCAGTATGGAGTCGGGCCACTGTGTTTGCAAACGTAGCATGCCAGACATCTCGGCATGGAGCTGTAGAGGTTCCTAATGGTGTCCTGTGATGATCCATCCCATGCAGCTTGAATATCCTCACACAGTTCCTGCAGATGGTGCGGTAGGGGTGGAGGTGGAGTGACACCAGGCCTTCTGGACGTGTGACAACAAACCGTTCATCTCGGTGCTGATCACGGTGCCTCCACACATGGATTCGTTGGTCGTCTCCACCAAGACAAAAGCGGGACTCGTCACTGAAGATGACCCGCTGTCATTCTGAGTCACTCCATGACCGTCTGGCACGACACCATTGCAGTGTTTGGTGACGGTGACATGGTGTTAAGGACAGTCGTGGTAACGGTCTGTGTGCATGTAGTCCTGTGTGGTGCAGCCGTCTGCCAATGGTGCTGCACTAACAGTTCGCTGGATGTCTGTAATCGTGGCTCTTGGGTCAGTCAGGTACAGAGATAAGGCCCGTCCTTGCTTATGCCACATGTGCGGCCGAGCATGAAACTTGAATCGTTAGCATGTCTCACAATGTCAAACATACACACCAAGTTTCAGTCCTGTGCAGCTGTTCTTTTAATATGACTGTATACCAGTCTTTCTCAACCCTTGTCCTGGGCTTTGTAGTGGACTCCCTGCTTTAATATGCCCCCTGCAGCTCTGAAAGGCCTTGTTAGTGAGCTGATAAGTTGAGTCAGGTGTGTTAGGAGCAGGGGAAGCACTAAAATGTGCAGGGTATGGTGCCTCTGGGATCCAGGGTTGAGAAACACTGATCTGTCTAACATACCGTAGCTTCTCGCTACTGGCTCACAGGGATGTGCACACTGCCAACATGTGGAGCCTCCCAGGAGAACCACACTCACGATAGGAGAGAGAGGTTGTAGCTACAGGAAGATGACACACAGGGCACACTGTAGCCCTTTAGCGGGATGTTTTTTAGACCCCCCATCTTGCTAGCTTTTAGATGGTAGTAACTTCAGGCTCCTGCAGATGGCGCTGCACAAGGATGATGGGTCTATAAATACCTGCGGGGTGTGAGTGACGGGATCCATAGATTTAGAAGAGGTGCCACAGTGTAGGGAATGTCTCGATCCATGTCTGTGTATGTGGGGGGGTGTGATGATTGTGATGGGTGTTTGATGGCTGTGATCAGTGCGATGTGTATGTGATGGGTGTGGTTTAGATGAGGCCGTGGTGATGACACCGTGTCGGAGCTGATGCTGGCCCCGTCTCTCCGCTCTGAAGGTGTTAGCGGTGTTGTGACTGTTTCCTCTCTGTGGGGTAATTGATGTGTCACGCTGTTCTGCCGTTCTGTCGTTCTGCTGTTAAACGAGGGTTCTCCGCTCAGACAACCTCTCTTTCAAGGCTCGTCTTTTAAAGTGAGTTTGGTGTAATCCCATAGAAGTGAATGGAGGGATTAATATTTCTCTTTCATGCATGAAATGAGAGAGGACCTCTCTGTAGACCTCCACCCCCTCACATACTCCCCCTCTCTCACTCCCTCTCTCTCTTACTCTCTCTTACTCGTACTCTCTCTCTCTCTCTCTCTCTCACTCATACACTCTCTCTCACTCTCTCTCTCACATTCTCTCTCTCTCTTTCTCTCTCTCACTCACACTCTCACATTCTCTCTCTCTCTTTCTCTCTCTCTCACTCACACTCTCACATTCTCTCTCTCTTTCTCTCTCTCTCTTTCTCTCTCTATCTCTTTCTCTCACTCTCTTTTTCTCATTTACTCACACTGTCTTTACATCTCTCTCTTACACATTTACTCTATCTCTTATTCTCTCTCCCTCTCATACATTCTCTTTCTCGCTCTCTCACTCTATTCACTGTCTTTCTCTTATCCCTCTCTCTGGTACTCCTCTCTCCTTTATTCTTCCTTTCTTTCTAACCTGACTCTCCTCTCTCTCCTGCTGTGTACCTTGCTCTCTCTCTTTCTCACTTTCTGACTTTCTTTCTGATGCTCACTCTCTCATTTCACTCTACCTCTTACACAACACTGACTTGTTGCCTGAGAGCAGTAAAGACTCGGTGCCCTCTAGTGGTTCATTTAAGGCTAACATTCCTCTGCCGATTGGTAGAGATGGCACAATCAGGTTGACTTAAGTTCAACACCTTTGTCATTAAGATACAGTGACCCAAAATATGCTCTACCAAACAGCTGAGAAGAGTGTTAAAGGGCTGAGCCTTGTTGCTGTGCGGCTGTGAGGTGGTGTGGAGGTTTCTCGTTCTGTGCTGTTTAATGAGGATTTGTTGTGCCGTTTGTGGGAATTCAGCTCCGGTTTTGTTGTTTAGTCACTGGAGCAGCTCCAGTATGAACTGTATTCACACATGAACGGACTGTAACTCCATGAGATGACAGACAGGAGGAGCTGAGCCGTCTGGTTAGAGAGGTTGTGTGAAACTGGACAGTCAGCGGTCTGATAATCAGTAGTGGGAAATCGTTCCAGCGCTTGTCGTTACGGCTCCTTTGCTCGTCATTGATACCCCCTCGCGTGCCCCCCCCCGATCCTTGCTTGTGCTGTTTGTGCTGATTGAATAACAGAAGAAGAGAAATGAGTCTGAGCTGCGACGTGCTCATTTGAAGATGAAATAGTGCTCTGGCGTCATCAGAGGCCAATTAAAGAGATGAAAGCACATCAGAGGCTCCGAGCTCCTAAAGTTGGAGACTTTTCGGAATACTCGCCGTCTACTTCCTTTCACTGTTCTCAGGATATCTGACAAATGTGCTGCTTTATGATTCATATCACCCCAATAAGCAGCTTTATGTTAGTCTGTACTGTACAAAAGCTTCATTAGCTGCCAGTTAGTCACTCAGCTGGGTGAATGGCGTAGTAGGAGTGCAGGGAGTGAATCGGGGTCTCTAGTCTCTAGTGGTGAGGTGGTGTATTGCAACACCCCCAACCCCTCACCTCCCTGGCCTACAGCCTAGAGTGGGCATCAGGTTTCCGGCCGTTGCCGGGTTTTTCTCTTCTTTGACGGCGAGGATTCACCCGTCTCTTGTGTTTATGTGCTCAGAAATCCTCCATACTTCTTACAACTCAAAATGGTTCTCCAGCACTGGGGTTCTAGCTATTTATTCTACCCATCGAGCGCTTCTAGCATGCTCATATCATTAGTACAACGTAGTAACACAGTATTCCAAACGTTTATCAATACCATTGCAACATCAGGGATGTTTGGGAACATTTCAGTCTGATTCCATTCCCGATCAGACTGAAATTTCGGAGTTGCAATATTTTCAATTTTTTTCCCATTGAGAATGAATGGGATGGAAAAGTACACGCCCATCTACCGTACTTCTGGCAGACCCCTGAGCATGCATTCAATGTTGGTCTGACCCACACTCATCTGTTTGTCTTTTCCCCCCCCATCACTCGTTCCTCCCATAGAGTTCCATTCATTTTCACCCCCATCCAAACCTTATTGGTTCCTTTAACCTACAGCCACCGAACTGCATGTACTCACTCAGGACAGATCCCCAAACTCTAATCCACAGACATACTGACTCGCACTCCTCTATGTGTCGTTTATTCATCCCTTGTTTCTCCCATAGACTCACATTCATTTTAGCACACCAGCATCTCACCATGCTGGAAACATCTTCTGATAAGCACATTCACCAGATTCTTATTCCAGTTTTCCCGTTCCACCTTAAATGGTGCTGTGGTTTAATTCTGGCACCTGAGGCTTTTATAATATCTATGCACCTTTTAAGGTGGAACGGGAACATTCGAACGAGAAGCTGGCAAATAGGAAGCTGAAAACTTATCCTGATGGGGATAAGTAGTTTTGGGATAATAGGGATGAAGAGTGATAATCCTAGTTGGAGAAAGTTTTATGTACGGAGCTAGTGATTCTCCTTCTTTTTCCGTATTCCAGTCGGAGCTATAGTGCCACCTAACCATCTGCTTAGACATCATAAAAGTGAAACCTGAAGGTCTCTGTCTATAGCCAGTGTGTGGTGTGTCTGTTCTGGGCTACTGTAGAAACATGGCGGTGGCAGCTTCTGCTGGAAGACGAGCTCGGCAAACTTGGCATGATCCAAAATTTCTCCACAGCCTTGTGCAGATCTTATTAGCAGCTACAGGAAGCGTTTGGTGGAGGTGATGCTGCTGAAGGAGGATCTACAGGTTATTAAAACTGTTCTAGCGTGCCCTGTGGATGTTCCTCAGTGAGCTCAGTAAAGGACATTAACAGTACAGCTGTGTGTGTAATTGGTGTAGTTAGAGGGTGTTTGTGTGTAACTGTGACTTATACAGATAGATAAACAATCAGATCACATTTTATTAGGAATCAATACAGAAATCCAGCTAATTCCAAACAGCTTACTCGGTTTTCCCGGGATCTGTAAAAGAGTATAAATGTCCACTGTGTGAAGTTTGATGTGTCATCTGCTGTATAAACTGTACACAACGTACCTTGTATATTATGTTCCTCCATACAGGTGAACCAGTGGAGGCGGAGCTTTGTGAAGAAGACCCGCCCCCTGCAGAGGTGTCCTGTGAGATGGCCTGCTCTGGGGATTGCGTGGTCAGCTCCTGGTCTGATTGGTCCTCCTGCTCCCACTCCTGCACCAATAAGAACGTGGAAGGCAGGCAGAGCCGCATGCGCACCATCCTGGCCTTACCTGGGGAAGGTAATGCTCACCTGTGAATGAGGGAAACATGGAAGTGAATAGAGATTGCTCATGTCCTTTACTGCAAGCCAGACTTCCTTCAAAACGAAAGTTCTTCAGAGGTTCTTTAAGTAAGGACATCCATGGCTAAATGGTTCTTTAGTTCGATATTATCAGGGAACCCATGTGTCGGACTTTAGAGTCATACAGTCTCAGAAACCATATAATCGGTTCTATGAGAGTTTACTGACCAACCCCACATGGTTTGAGGCAAGTGATTTAAACCTACAGTTAGCATCATGCTAATACAATTCCATGACTTGTTAGCTACCTGCTTTGTGGTTCCAATGCTACAACTAGAAAAGGAAACTTCGGACATCAAGCAAGTCTTGGCTGATTGACTATATAAGGTTTAAAAAAGGCCAAACTGTTTTCCTACAAGATATTATGTCTGTTACGGCAAAACGGTTCCACATTTAAAAGTTTTTTTTTTTATTTTAGCATTTTTAATTCACCGATTTGACAGTACTTTGAAAGAAAGAAAAATCAGCTCAATTTAAAATTATAAGGTATTCAAGTTGAATCTACTTACTCAAGTTTGTTTGGTCAAGTGTCCTTGTATTTTACATGTTTTGGTTCTTGGTCTCAGTTAGGTAAACAGTAGAACCTTTATAAGACTTGCTCTCCATAGCACCAAACAGGGTTGTTCTAGTGTTACAATCTTAACATTGGCATATAGGACTACATACAGCACGTTCTTCATCAATCTGAAGGACCATTTCACCATACAAAGAACCAAATGGTCCTGTGAGTGTTCTTGGTATTAAATAGAACCATTGTCTTTAGTGAAGAACCCTTACAGGAATATCTTTTTAAAGAGTGTAGTTAGTTGTAGTTAGCCCAACAGTACTGGTCAAGGAGCATTTAACACCTGGTGTGTTTAAGGTGGTAGTACCTTCAGGCTCCTGCAGATGGTGGTTCTGCACGAGGATGATGGGGCTACAAATCCCTGCGGGTGTGAGTGACGGGATCCATAGATTGGGAAGAGGTGGTACAGTACAGGGAATGTCTCGTTCCATGTGTGGAAAATGGCTCCAGAGCAGATGTTAATGATTGGCTAAAAGGAGTGACTGCATTTCGGTGTGCCAAAGACCATAGTGTGAAGGAAGTAGCTGAATCTGCAGGTGTATGGAAGCGTACGGTCATACGGGTCCACCAGCAGTGGCTAAAATCCCAGTCTACAGGGAATTCTCCTCGGAATTGTGCCAGGGAAGGCATCCACCAAATCTGGACCAACTGACCAATTCATTGAGGCAAGAGTGTCTGAACATTGATGTGGTTACATCCAGAAACTTGTCCAGTACATACCAAGGTCCAGTATATAGAGGTATTACACACCATGAGGCACGTGTCAGTCACGGGGGCTCTTTTTTGGTCCGGTGAGCAGTTTAATTGAATGAATTGAATAATTGAAAAAGCAGTTTAATAGAAGAACTATTCGTGTCCTCTGTCATTATGCCCTAATATCTGAACCTAAAAGTTGCTGTTTACAGCTAAAACAACCTTTTTACAGTGATGGCATCAAATAGCTGACAGTTAATTTGGACGAACTGTATAATCAACACTAAAATATACCTCAGGATAAGAACTCCACCCACTACTAACACAGATCCACCCTCACTCTTTCTCTGCACTTCCCATCATCCCCCAGTGCTGAAATATGGAAATCTGTCCCAACCTCGCCTTCTCCACGCATTCCGCCGAGCCTTATTAGTCACACAATCCCTTATTAATATTCACACAATCTGGGCTGGATTCATTATTGTGCATTGTGGGCCTCTTAACGGAGCGCAGAGTCGC
Organism: Semaprochilodus insignis; assembly: GCA_034552555.1. Taxonomy (NCBI): domain Eukaryota; kingdom Metazoa; phylum Chordata; class Actinopteri; order Characiformes; family Prochilodontidae; genus Semaprochilodus; species Semaprochilodus insignis. Next base: position 37,612,179 of record CM067480.1, read on the forward strand.
TCAGCGGCCTGCGCCGAAGCTGAGTGTCAATACAATGTCATTGACTTCAAGGGCAGCCGGCGTCAGAATCGGCTTTAATTATAGAAAACGTACATAACTAAATCCCGCTCCGCAGGTCACACGCATTTACATCAGTTATTACAGAAGCATCGGAATTAGCCTGGAATAAAACTCCCAGTGGGAAAGCTTTTACTTATCAGTGCACTCTGGAGTGATCAGCTCATACGGGCTCAGTGCTAAAATGGTAAAACTAAGGTGAATGTATATCTTAATGTAGGTGTTTAATATGGAATATAACTTTTATTTACTATTTAAATGTAATTACATGCTTATTACATAGTTATACACTGAGCTACATTTAAATTCTGTTTACGTACTGTGCTTCAAAACACAACTTGGATTCAAACAGAACAGGAGTTTGTGCAATCATGGTTCTGGGTTAGTTTCCCAAATGTCAAGCTGGGATGATGCATGTTTGAAAGACAACAGGAAACTATGAACTGGGAAGCATGGTGGAGGTAGTGTCATCCTCTTACTCCCTCCTCATTCCATATCTGCCTGCTTCCACAATCAAGGATGGAGTTTAACTCCACAGATGTAAAGAGGCTCGGGTGGATGTGGACAGTGGAAATTGTGAAATGAGAAGTCGATAACGTTAGCCTGAAGCTAGCTACAATGATCTACATTGATAAAGTGCTCCTCTGATCATCCATTTGGCACCATGCCAACATTTGTGTGGCTTCATTCAGCCATCATTCATGAGGTGCGGAACGGGGTGTTATTTATTGCAAACATGGGAACACAGCAGCGTTCCACCACTATGCTCCAAACAACATTTTCCCAAGGTTGGCGGTTCTGCACGTTTTGAATGGGATCCAGTCACAAGGCTGGTTCCCTAACCTCCAGCCTACGACTGAATCGATAGCTTGGTTTGCTACCTAGCTACCACTAGAGCCCACTGGCACCTGACTGTGTTGTTCTTCACTGGTGTAAGAACTCACCTTATCACCTGCAGACCCTCCTCTTCTCTTTCTGAGCCAAAGGAAAGCGCTAGAATGATAACTGAGTAGATTTTAGATCCTGGGCTATTCAAACAATGAGAACCTCATCCAGTAGATTTGCTGAGGTATCACATTTTCAGGGTAGATGGTTCGTCCACTCAGGAGCCTCAACTGATTTAGAAATGTGCATCCAGGGGGCGCTGTTCCTGTGTTTCACCCAGAACCCCACAATCACTAAATTAACCTCTGCTAAATGTTTATGTAGCTATTTTGATGCTATTAAAACACAAAATTAGGTAATTCTACATTACTGGTATGTAAGTACAGTGTTATTGATATTAATTCTCTCTCTCTCTCTCTTTCTCTCTCTCTCTCTCTCTCTCTCTCTCTCTCTCTCTCTCTCAGGTGGTAAAGCCTGTCCTCCTGCTCCGGCTCTGGAGCAGTGGAGGTCTTGTAATGATCACCCATGTATTGTTTTCTACTGGGAGACGTCCTCATGGGGGCCATGCAGTGAGGACTCAGCTGCCGCTCTGAACGGCAGCAGCTACTGGAACGAAACATCCACCTGCACAGTCGGAGTACAGACGCGCAAAGTCACCTGCATGAAGATGAATTCGGGACCCGTCATTCCGAAAAGGTATCCTAGTCCTACATAACTCATATATAACAGAGACGTCCTCTCACTGAAGTCATTTACAGCCAGACCAGCTATTAAGAATCAGCTGCTTATTTTTCGGGATGTACTTCCGAGATTAGAAACAAGATGCTCCACTTGAATAACGAAGGAGTGAGTCGCAGGGAAAATACGGAATTCACAAAACTGGAGTTCAAAAGCTATAGAGAAAAAGAGGCTTCTAGTAACCACCTGGTAGACCCACCACCAACACTGTCCTCCATCAGATAAACAGAACATCAGGCTCCACTCCTGCTTCACATCTGAGAACATCCACAGGTGTTTCTGTCCATGCTTCCTCCACTGTGAGAAGACACCTCGAAGCAGGGGTGGCACAGCTCCAGAAGCTGTAGGGCAAAAATAGCACGTCTCTATGAATCTCTGAAGAATGCCAGGGCTTGTTTCGACCCTGTGCTTCTGAGATCAGCCTCAGATAGTGAACTTGGCTAGCTGACATCTGTGAAGAACATCATGCTGTTTTCACACCCAGCTCATTTGCTCAAGTCTGCACCAGCTTTGCAGGGAAGCAGTCGCTCTGTTACTCTCATATCCGCCACCATGAAAATAGCAAAACAAGCAACAGAGGAGCTTGAAGTCTGAAGTCGCTGCACAGTGCAGGCTTGGGTTCTCCTTTAGCCACACCGGTACTGTTTTTGCCGTCATCTCCATCGAGGTACCAAACGAGCTGAGCCCCTGCCAAACAATGACGTAAAAACTCTGCAGACTATTGATTGGTCCAAGAGGATCATCTAATCACTTCTTACTATGATCCGTCATCTTCATGTTCTGGTGGTCAGAGGTTTATATGTGCTGCCCAGCTAAAGCAAAGATAGCAAGCTTTAGCTAACTAGCTCTGCCTTGCCTAGCTAGCTAGCTGTCTTTGTCAGGTCTTCTGAATGGTAAGCCTGACAACCGAAACATGAAAATGTGGGTCCATAGCTAGAAACACCCTGTAAAACCCACATACTGTATCAAGGAGATCCGCAAAGGGTCTGTTTGGCTTTTGCCCGTAGGTGCTATTAGGTGAGGCCAGTCGTTCTCTGAGTAGAGTGTTTAGGGCTATTTTGTACCAGTTGTGTTTACACACATGAACTGAAACGTCCACATACACATACACATACACACACGGTGGGGAGGCAGTGAGCACACTTGCCCAGAGCAGTGGGCAGCCTTATCCACCGGGCCACAGGGCAGTTGGGGGTTAGGTGCCTTGCTCAAGGGCACTTCAGTCATTACTGTTGGCTCAGGTGATCGATCCGGCGACCCTCTGGTCACAAGGCTGGTTCCCTAACCTCCACCCCCCAACTGAATGGATAGCTTGGTTTCCTACCTAACTAACATTAGAGCTCTGTGGCACCAAACTGTGTTGTTCTTCATTGGTGTAAAACTCAGCTGTAACTCACCTGCAGACACTCCTCTTCTCTTTCCCACCACAAGGAAAGAGCTAGAATGATAACTGAGTAGATTTTTGGAGCCGTTACTGAGAAGAGAAAAAGAGGTACATCTGCACTAGAGCACTGAATGTGGTTTTATGGACTGATGTTTCTAAATTTGAGCTGTTTTGAAGTCGGCGTTGTGGAGGATCACCGCAAGTTTGGGGTTGTATTAGGGGTCCATTTGTTGAAGGCATCACGAATCACCCTTCTGAGAAGATCTAGAGAGACTCAACAAAGATGTTGATGTTCTGGACTCGCCAGTGGTCAGTGCATTGCTCTGAGAATACCAACAGCTGGCCACCTCTTCCCAGTCTATGGATCCTGTTACTCACACCCCACAGGTATTTATAGCCCCATCATCCTCGTGCAGCGCCATCTGCTGGAGCCTGGAGTTACTACCACCTTAAACACACAAGGGGGTTCATTCTTTGCCTGGTGAGCTTATATAAAGACTGAGAAATGAATAACTGGAGACTGACATCCTGTTTCATTATAGTTAATCAGGTCATTGATAAGCCCAGACAGCTGTGCCAAGGAATCTCAAGGAAAAGCCGGTACATATACAGTATGTGATGAGCTGCCAGACTTGAGCATTGGCTGCTTACCCAAGCTCAGATTACGGCTTAACTGAAAGGGATTTCTGCTGGTAAATCATCGTTCTTGTTGCCGTTTGGTCAAAGACCAGATGAATCCATATGCTGGAATCTGGCTGTATGTTTAATTCAATTAATATCGTTTCAGTGATGTTCGTGTTCGGCCATGTTTTCTTCCTCTTTGTCCGTTGGGTTAGCTTACTTGAGGTAAATCTCCTTTTTTCTGTTTCATGGAACTTAAATCTTGACTGGCTCCGTAAGGAAGGGATAATCTAGAGCGAAGGCCTCAGTATTGCAGATATAAGTCCTGACAGGGCGGTGGGAAAACTCCCCGGGGATATTAAACGCACTGAAGTCCGTTATAAAACACCCTGTCCTGCTCAGATCCTTCATTAGACGCCGAGTGGGTACGCTGTGGTTTTCCGAGAGAACCCGTTGATGTAGGAGTGTTCCAGCACTCCTAGGCTTTGTCTGAGTTGCGTTTTGCTTTATGGGGTCATCCTGGCTTTATGGCTTTTCCGTTGATGGCCTTGTTGGCATTTACACTTGCAGAAATGCATTTTCAGACATTAAAGTCAGCCGAGCTCGAAGCGTCTGCCGCACACGCTCAGTCACTCAATAACGTATTTATTGCAAATAATGATCCTGCTTTAATGACTCTCGAGCGCGGTCTCCTTAGTCACCCTGAAAACCCTGCGTTAAGACTCACCAACGACAGCGCCAAGCGGTTTAATAGCTGCTTCATGGGCTTGTAAAACTGTGTGCAGTGTGCACCCCTAAACCTGAACCGCACATCTAGCAGAATATTCAGAGGGCCCATCTTTTGGGTGAATTCAGCTACTTTGAGGTCACCCACTGCTGACATAGCTGGTAGAATCTCCATAGAAGCACTGACCAAAAGAGTGAGGCAGCAGCACTTAGCAGCTAACCTGCACAGCGTGTAACAATCTAGCCAGAGAGTCTCAGTGCCGTTTGGTAGCTCTTGGTGCATGGTTTGGTAGTCCTTTGTATAGTCTGGTAGTTCTTGGTTTATGGTATAATATGGTAGCTCTTTGTGTGGTTTGGTAGTTTCTGGAATGGTTTCACAGTTTTTGGTATGGTTTGGTGGTTCTTGGTGATGTTTAGTAGTTCTTGGTATAGTTTGGTAGTTCTTGATATGGCTTGGCGGTTCTTGGTACACTCTGGTAGTTTCTGGTACAGTTCACAGTTTTTGGTATGGTTTGGTAGATTGTGGTATGGTTTTATATTGTTTGGTANGTGGCTTGGCGGTTCTTGGTACCCTCTGGTAGTGCATCATATGGTTTGGCAGTTCTTGGTATGGATTGATAGTTTCTGGTACAGTTCACAGTTTTTGGTATGGTTTGGTAGATTGTGGTATGGTTTTATATTGTTTGGTATAAAAAGGTAGCTCTTTGTGGGGTTTGGTAGTTTCTGGTATGGTTCACAGTCTTTGGTATGGTTTGGACGTTCCTGGTGTGGTTTAGTAGTTCTTGTTATAGTTTGGTAGTTCTTGATATGGCTTGGCAATTTTTGATGCAGTCTAGTAGTTCTCTGTATGGTTTGGTAGTCATTGGTGTGGTTTGACAGTTCTTGCTATGGTTTGGCAGTTCTTGGTGTGGGTTGGCAGTTTGTGTTCCAGTTGGGTGGTTCTTTGTGTGGTTTGGAAGTTCCTTTTGGTTCGGTAGTTCTCAGTACAGACTGGCAGTTCTTGATATGGTTTGATATTTCTTGGTAAATATTCAGTATTTTTCATAGCTTTTCTTACGAATTGATAGATTGGTTTGGTAGTTCTTGGTACCATTTGGTAGTTTGTGCTCCATTTGGGTAGTTCTTTATGGGGTTGGGTAGTTCTTGGTAAGATTTTGTAGTTCTTGGTATGCTTTGGCAGTTGTTGATGTGGTTTGTTTGTGTTTAGGACAGTTTGATAGTTCTTGCCATGGTTTGGTAGTTCTTGAATTACTTTGGTTTAGTCCTTGGTATGGTTTGATGGGTTTGATACAGTTTGGTAGTTTTTGCCATCATGAAACTCAGCAGAGACACTGTAGACTGTTCATTTACCGAGTGAGCAGGGGATTTAAATGTAGAATAGTAGCTGTTGTCTAGAGTTGGATTGTGTGATGGCCTACTATTGGGTGTTACTGCTAGGTTGAGAGTGGTCCACCACCCAACAATATCCAGACAAAGGCATCTCTGTGTCAGAAACTGACCCTTCAAGAAAACCTGGAGACTGGCTAACACAAGCTGCACATCAGCACAGGCTGCTCTAATAATTTCCTCTACACAGTCGCGTGAACAGTCCTGAAAGGCCACTCCCTCGTTAACATTTGGCTTCCACTTGTAATATCTGTACTTCTTTATGGTAATTGATGTCTGTAGTCCGGCGCCGCTGGTGTGTCCTGCCTGGTCACTCCTGGAGACTTGTACCTCAGTCCTGTACAGTAGACACTGGAGAGGTTTGAGGAGTAAAGAGCCAATCAAGTCTCTCTGACCTTTATAGATGATAAGAGCACTTGCCAGTTAGCTGTAAACAGCTTCTGAGGCTGTTGGCAGGTGTCATTATGCTTGGAGCTGCAGCCATTCCCAACTCGGAGTAACCCTGGACACTGGAGCCAGATTCATGAAAGCTTCTGAAGATATGAACTTACAAAACATCTCAAGACAAACACAGTAAAAAGGAATGTCCCTAAAGCAACTGATAAAGAATATTGGAGATCTTTCTAGGATAAAGCTTACAGCAAGTCTGTCATTGTTATTAATGTGTATACATTTGCAGGCTATTGGGTTATTTATCATGTAGCCTATTGATTACAGCCAGCTGAAGACACAGTATAACTAGCGGTTAAACTATTTCAGTTAGCTCAGTTTGAATTTGCTGAATGCCTGAAGTAACAGATTAAATTAATGCTTTGGCGAGAAATCAAATGCACACAGTTTCCACCTATTCCAGATGTAGTCCATTAGCCAAGACATGTTTGGAGTCAGAATTTGCTGTTTTTGTTGAGTGTTGGAGCTTTGAACACTAGAAACCCTACTCCTACTCCTAACCCTACCCCTAACCATACCTTTCCTGTCAAATTTTAAAATTTTCCCATTCCACCTTAAAAGGTGCAGCAGTTAGATTCCAGTATCTCAGCTTCTTATTCAGTTTTCTTCATTCCACCTTAGCTGGCATAGCAGTTACATTCAAGCATCTCAACTTCTTGTTCCAATTTTCCCATTCCACCTTAAGTGGTGCAGCAATTAGATTTCAGTGCCTCAGCTTCTCATTCTAATTGTCCCATTCCACCTTAAATGGTGCAGCATTTAGATTCCAGCACCTCAGCTTCTTGATAAAATTGCGTTCTGAGGTCTCTCCGCCGTTGGAACTCCTCCCTGATATCAGTGCCCATCTCTATACCTGAACTTCTGTTCTTCAGATCTTCTCCTCATTGGCTGGTTCCCTCCTTCTTGACAGTATGTCCAGTTTAGCATGTAGCTCCTTTCCCTCCACCTGTCCTGTGCATGAGCATGAATGCCCCCTGTTGGCTGGAAGAGTGTTGTTCGTTTCCATTTTCAGATCCAGTGTTGTGGACTTGCACCGGATGTTTCTCCAGTGCTCACACATAGTGGACAGCTATTTGGCCAAACCACACTGACCAGTCTGCTCCACTATAGTCCACAGCAATGCGAGCAGCTGAGAGACGTTTCAGAGCTGTATTTACTGAACGGATTTGGGTGACTATTGACTTGCAGTGTTAGCATTGTTCGTCTCCTAGCTCCAGACAACAACTAAAGAGGTCTGGAGACCAAACATATCCACATGACTGATAGATTCCAACCAGTAGGTGGATAATTCTGTACATTTAGCCACATTAGCTTCATATCTCCAGTGCCAATCTATAATAAAAGTCCATTTGTGCAACTTCCCAAACTTTATCAGTCACTTTGGGCTCAAACCGAACCACCGGGATACAGTCCAGCAATCCAATTCATTATGGATTCAATACCACACGATTACTGTAAAACAAAACTGTCAGCTTAGTGGAGCAGCAGCAGCAGAAGCCTTCAGCAAGGCACTTTACCCCAAGGTGCTGTCACCTCAAACCCCCATCCGCTCAGGCAATGCATGTAAATGAGAACACGTTCGGAATCCATGCTTGCATATCAAATCAGACTATACCTTCTAGCCAGATCCCTCCTTGCTAAGTACATCCTATTGGAATTACGCTGGTGCTCTGGATGAGATAAAGTCCTTTATTGAATTGTGTAGAGAGTATATTGTCCTGCGCATCAGGGAACGGGACTCATAAATATTGCAGCCGTTTATCCGTTTCAAGGTTAATATATTATTGACGTAGTCATCAAGTGAGTTTACGAGCAGGTATAATTCACCGGCCGGGCTTCAATGAGCCGGAGCGCTCGTTTTAGGAGAACTTCTATGAGTAATTCGAGGCTGGGACGTAGACGGATTGGCCTGCCTGCTATTAGTCATCTAGCTAAACATGTCAGCCCAGATTTGATGGACGGTTTGAGAGCTTTGACGTACTGAGGCACATGCCCTGAGAAAGGTTCCTATGTTTTGGGATACAGTAACATCTGAATTGGCCATTGTGCAGGACAAGTCTACGGATCATATGCACCTGCTGTGCTAAAACACTTGGACCGCTGCAACACCGACTGCCAGTAGAGTCGTTTTATTCCAGAGAGCATGATACAGATTTGAGAACTGCAGAGCATCTAGAGAAACTGAGCTGCAGCTTTGTTACTTCACCTGATGTGCACTGGAACTAAATCCAGACAGTGGAGCACATGGTTAGGACAGTACTGTCCGGCTGCTGTGGAAGCCTGTTTCTGCCACCTTGCTTGTTTAAGGTGGTAGTACCTTCAGGTTCCTGCAGATGGCGCTGCACAAGGATGATGGGGCTATAAATCTGCGGGGTGTGAGTGACGGCATCCATAGATTGGGAAGAGGCGGTACAGTGCAGGGAATGTCTCGTTCCATGTGTGGAAAATGGCTCCAGAGCAGATGTTAATGATTGGCTAAAAGGAGTGACTGCATTTGGGCGTGCCAAAGACCATAGTGTGAAGGAAGTAGCTGAATCTGCAGGTGTATGGAAGCGTACGGTCATACGGGTCTACCAGCAGTGGATAAAATCCCAGTCTACAGGGAATTCTTCTCGGAATTGTACCAGGGAAGGCATCCACCAAATCTGGACCAACTGAGCAATTCTTTGATGTAAGAGTGTCTGAACATTGATGTGGCTACATCCAGAAACTTGTCCAGTCCATGCCCAATCCAGTCACAGCTGTTATTGGTGCTTGTGGAGGTGTTACATGCTGTTAGGTACGGTTCAGTCACAGGGGACTTTTTTGGCCGGTGAGCTTCGTTTTTATAATTATGGCTAGTGACAATATGACCTAATCTCTTGCTAATGAGAAATATTCTCGTATTTATGAGACGCCATAACCAAGACAGAATCTCAATATTATAAGATAGCAGGTCATGATTATGGCATAAGGAGTCAGAATTTTGGGATTGTGGTTGGATCTGGTTGTAGTGGTAACCGTGTTATCTGTGTAACACGGGTATGTTATACATGTAGGATGAAACAGCTGCTCCCAGAAGGAGGTGTGGGATTGCAGGTGTGTTGGGAAGGAAGATAAAGGTTACCAGGATCAATAACTGATGATAAATTTAGACTGATATGATCAATATTTATTGAGCTACACATACAGAAGTCTGTCTCTCAGTATGGCGTCGGGCCGCCGTGTTTGCTAACCCAACATTCCAGACGTCTCGGCATGGAGCTGTTGAGGTTCCTAATGGTGTCCTGTGATAATCCATCCCATGTAGCTTGAATATCCTCACACAGTTCCTGCAGATGGTGCGGTAGGGGTGGAGGTGGAGCGACACCAGGTCTTCTGGACATGTGACAACAAACCGTTCATCTTGGTGCTGACCACGGCGCCTCCACACACGGATTCGTTGGTCGTCTCCACCAAGACAAAAGCGGGACTCATCACTGAAGATGACCCGTTGCCGTTCTGAGTCACTCCATGACAGTCTGGCACGACTCCATTGCAGTCTTTGGTGACGGTGACGTGGTGTTAAGGACAGTCGTGGTAACGGTCTGTGTGCATGTAGTCCTGCGTGGTGCAGCCGTCTGCCAGTGGTGCTGCACTAACAGGATGACTCATGGAGGACACCACTGCTCGCTGGATGTCTGTAATCGTGGATGTTGGGTCAGTCAGGTACAGAGATAAGACCCGTCCTTGCTTACGTCACATGTGCGGTCGAGTGTGAAACTTGAATCATTCACATGTCTCACGATGTCAGACCTACACACCAAGTAGCTGGATTAGCATCCAAGTTTCTATGTCATGAATCAGATGCTGACCGGCTCTGTTACTTCTCTCACTCTGGCACGTGTTGGGGCCGGTTTGGGCCGAGGTTTAAATCACGTGGTGATGGTAAAAATAGGCGAGAAGTGTAGCAGTAATGGGCGGTTAATGGCTTTTCCTCCTGGCCTCTCCTCGTCTCCGTGAACAGCTTCATAAGCCTCCGGCAGTTTCTCTCCTCCGCCTAGATCTCCTGTCTCCCCAAGGACGCCCGCGCACCTGCAAATCAACATGACTTCCCTGCTGCTGCTGAAGGCCCAGCCACAGCGAGCGGCGTGGAGTGGGGGCCGTATCATACGTGCAGTTCCGTGCCGGTGCAGATATACGGCGGCGAGTGCGCGGCTGGAGAAGGTTCTATTAAACGCTGTTCTCTGATGCTATTTTTCCCTCCTCTTCACGTGCCGCTCCGTTATCTCCCGCCTCTGAAAGCGCTGCACACAGCTGCTCCTGAGGGAGAGGAGCGCTCCGCTCTCATCTCCGAGCTTTCCTGATGTTTATCGGTTTTCCTGCGGGCGAGCTGCCTCTCTGTTCATTAGTCCTCTTAGAGGGAAGAGAAGGTCGAGCTGCTGACCCCTCTCTAGCCTCTGAATCCCCTCATCTCCTGACCTTCCCTCTCTCCTCTGACCTCCCTCTCAGTGCCTCTCTGCTCCTCTTTCAGCCTCTCGCTCTCTATCATCCTCTATCCTTTTTATCTTTCTCTCTCTGTTATTCTCTCTCTCTCTCTTTCTGTTTGCTCTTTTGTATTGCTCTATCAAACATTCTCCCCCTGTCCTCTATCCCCCACTTTATCTTTTCTTTCATCTTATTTTTCTTCACACTCTCTTCACTTCTCTCTCTCTCTCTCTCTCTCTTTCTTTCTTTTTCTTTCTCTCTCCCTCTCTCCCTCTCTCTTTCTCTCTCTCTTTCCCTGTCTCTCTCTCGCTTACTTTCTCTCTCTCTCTCTCTCTCTCTCTCTCTCTCTCTCTCTCCCTCCTTCTCCCTCCCACTTTCTTTCTCTCTGCCTCTCTCTCTCCCTCTCTCTCTCCCACTCTCTTTCTCTCTCTCT
>CM067480.1:37636478-37657328 GCA_034552555.1 Semaprochilodus insignis
TGAAGAGGGCGAGTTTTGTCCTTGATCATCTTGTGGGCCCTCCTGAGGATTCTGGAGTGGTAAATGTCCTCTAGTGGTGAAAGAGTCGTTCCTAAGATTCACTGGCCTGTCTTGACCACCCGTTGCAGCTCTCTCACTAACCTCCATCAGATCTGCCCCTTCAGCTTCTTTCTCTCCACTCTGTAACTACTCACTGATTCACTTAGTACGTTATACATTTTGAATGATGTTTATTTTACTGAGCATTTAGTCAAAAGCCTGTCTTCAGCTTCAGCAGCTACCGACCTACAACAGGGAGGGAAACCAGAGACCCTCCCCTGGGTCTGATATGATTGGCTTACAATTTAGGAGGTCTGATATGATTAGCTTACAACTTAGGAGGTCTGATATGATAGGCTTACAATTTAGGAGGTCTGATATGATTGGACGAGCCGATGTTTCTACTTCATGTAGCGTCAGAGGTAGCGCTGGGTTAGAGCAGCAGCAGCGCCTCCCACAGGTCACAGTCTGCCATTACAGTGTGCTGTGAAGGAGAATAAACTACAGATGATTTTTACCTATACAGGAGCTACACAGTGTCCATCTACAGGAGCCGATCTCTATATGGGCCACTTTATGGGAACTATTTGAACACCGGGTTAAAGGTGAGGGTGTGCTGTGGGTGTAGATTGTGGGTGACAATACCTAACTGCAGTTAAATGATGAATCAGGAAATGAAACAGTGTTTTTCTTCTAATTTCATTTTTTGAACAGTTGGTTAGAAGGTGCTTATTTCAGATTGTGTCTCTCTGAGGTGCTCTACTGTCTCTGTGGTTAGCAGGGTGAAGAGAGTGTTCTTCCTTGGGGTCAGTGTGTGAGTATGACAGGGTGTCTGTAATACCACACGTGCCACAACAATCTTCTTGTTGGTGAGCCTGGCCTGGGTCTGCACAGGAACCAGAACCTGCAGCCTGTCCTGAAGTAGTTGCAGTACGTGTGTTTGTGTGTGTGTGTGTGTGTGTGTATTCACAGGCCTGTCAGTAAGTGCCCAAGTGTCTCAAATTGCAATTGCATTTTCACTGCCAACAAGACCCTCTGCCAATCAAATGCTGTGGGTAGGACATTGCGAGTGGCGGTTTAGTGTGGCTATATTTGAAGAGGAAGTGACAAATCACTATCACTCCAGGATAGAGCTGCCCTGCCCATGCACAGCTCAGTGTTCTCTCTACTATAACACCCATTTCAATTACTCCAGGACCAGGACAGGGAATGCTGCTCTGGGCAATATCTCAGAGCTGTATGTGTTTTTGGAAGGGAGGGGTAACAGGCTCCATTTGTTATTGATTTGGAATCAATAAGAGAGCATTGAAACTGAAGTTTATTCACTTTTGGGATCAGTTTTAGCTCCAAAGAGAGACATATGAACAGCAAGGCAAATCAGGTGCTAAATCAACAGAACAAAGCAAGTAGCAACTAAATAAATTCAGTGGAACTGAGTAACATAAGTTAATCCTCATGAGTTAATCCTCAGTGTTAAATCTTTAATGTGCTTACAGAACACTTTACAGCTGTGACGCATCAGCACTATGATGTAAGCATAATAATCGTGTTTCACTCACAAAGGCCTTTTGCATTATACAAATAGTGCGTGTAAATTATGTTCATTTACAGAAGAAGCTGTTATTGTTGGAGACTAGACTGTAAAGCATGTCAGTAGCATCAGTAGCACATGTACATCCATAAGAGATTCAAGATTTCCATAAGAGAAGCTTTATTTTCTATATCAGTTCTGTTTTTCACTGGGTGAAAAAGTCTATATGTATAGTTTATATATATTTGGTGGGAAACCAAAAAAAGTATTATTAAAATGAATAATGCAAAATGACTGGGTCAGTATTAAGCAGTCAATAAATGAGTTAGAGCAGATGTAGCCTTAGCCTTGTAAAAATATATTAATATTATACTTGAAGTATATAGAACACTACAAGTCGTTTTTATTTAATTTATTAAATAAACACATACCTAAGATATCATTTTCAAAAAGCATACAGTGGAGTTTAAAAGTGACCATGTTACCATGAGTGAGACCTCTAGTGAAAATGCTTCTATTTTTCATTGTTTTCTAATTCTAGTTTTGAGGATTTGTGTTTTTCTGCCCTGATGGTGTATTCTAACCTCCTAATAATCATATTGAAGGTGCTGCTACCGGTTACATCATATAAGGACAGAAAGCTAATGTAAGGAACAGTAAACACAGTGATGGCTGAAGCTCTCTTCATCTGGAATGTGGTTAGTTTCCGCTGTGACTGTTAGCAAACACAGAGGATCCACAGTAGCACTGCATCTCTACCTGATCTAAAAAGCTGGATAACGATTTTCAGTGAAATCCATAATTACTTTAATACATTTAGTGACACCCTCAAACACATCATACTTTTACTGTTATTGCCAATGTTGTATCTCTCATGTTTGTATTTATTGTAAATTGTTCATAAAATGAGGTGCCTCCATATGACTGGATGCATGTTATCCACCCAGAAGGATAGTCAATCACTGTACTTCATTAACATCATCCCCTACAACGTAAACAGAAGAGTGTTACTGCCCTCTTGTGCCCAAAAGCCAAAACACCAATAATTCAACTTGAACAAGTAAATGTAATAACAGTAATAAGAGTGTACCACATATCACACATAAATAAAACACAAGTGTGATTATACAATATATGGTACAATGAGGGTAAATTATTCAGACACTTTTGTAATTTAATATTCACATCACTGCAAAGAAATCTGCTTCAAATGCACATTAATATCGTCTTTTCACTTTGTACTTACAAATGTGAACAAAAAATATGTGTTCATATAAATAAACAAAAATATGTTTAAAAATCTAATTTGATAGGGGAAAATATTTTAAGAAACCACATGAGTTGCTTTGTTGCAAATTGTTGGTAATTATACTTTCCATCCGTCTACAGTGTGATGCAGTGAGCTTGTTGTTGCATTATGGTTCATTTTTGGCCTGCTCCTCTTGGCAAACCTAAAGGCTGTAAGAGTTCCTGAGTTGGACTTTTAAAATCTTCATCAAATTTTTAATGAGGTTCAAACTGGCTAAGTCATGCAGGCACTGTCACCCTTATAAGAATCGGTCTTCAGTTATTTTTGCAGTGGGTTTTGGGGTCATTATCTTGTTGAAATGTTTCATCTTCTTGCCTTTCTTGGATGACATGCTTGATTTCTCTCTGAATATCTCCTGCTGCATTGCTCCATGCATGTGTACTTTGAGGATTAATTGTTCAACAACTATGTTTATTTTTAACACAGAAACAAATAATAAATAATGTGCAATATTAACAATTTAACAGTTAACAAAGGAATATTAGTACAACGCTGCTCTCACGGCAGCCACGTTGGGGCGGTTCACACTGAATGTGTTCAGAAGACATGTCAGTCCAAATCAATTGACCTTTAGGGAGTGCAAGTGAACACTGTCCCTGCCAAAATGCGCCAAAAGTCTGAAACAAACGTGTCATTTCAGAAACAAAAAAATCTATATCAGCAAATTCAGCAAATGGAATAACTAGTGATCTTTATAGTAAGTTTAATTTAATTGTCATTTTTGTCTGTGCAATATATTTTAACCATTTTGATATATTGACATTTTTCTTGTAGATTTTATTTATTTTAAACATTCAGCACAAAATGAACTCTTCCTTTTTACCTGTGTGTAACCTACCAGTAAGTTCATCTCCCTCTGGTGGCGGAATAGTGACTAACTAGCAGCATATAAGTGAATAAGTCATAAGTGCACGTGAACAAAAGGTGTATTTATTTTGCATCTGAAACATGTGCATGTACCTTTACAGACACATCAGAGGTGAAATTAACCAGATTGTTATAAACAGACATCTTAACTCTATTCCTCCAGTTATATAGAACCTCTTCAAGCTGGTTTCTCTTTCGGTGCACACTTTCCTTTTTTAATGACGGCATACACTGGAAGATCAGGTGAAATCCCTTAGAAAGGAAAAAGAGAGACCAAGTTTAATTGGTACTATAACATGTATCTTACTTTCAGAGTTCAGTTCATGCCAGTTCTTACCTTCCTCTTCTCTGGCACTGCTGTTTTGTTCTGGTTGAAGAGACGTGTCATATACTGGGTTATCAAGTGTGTATTCTATTGAAGAAAACACAAAGAAAAAGATAGTGTTCAAGGATTCAGAGTCACAAGAGGTCACCCATATTGAACAGGGGAGGTACCTACTCTGCCGATAAACTTGTATTAGCCATATACTAAATATACTGTATACGTCCAACTGGCAGCAAATTAAATGTAGCCCATTAAAGACAAATCACAGTCACAACCAATCCAATGCATTCCCTTATGTTCATTTATTGAAGCTACAGGATCTTATCCCCACCCGTTTGTGTTGAAGTTGGAGGGCACAGTTAAAGGCACAGTAAACAAACAAAAATGGCCTGTTTAAATATAAGGGAAGAAAACTGAAAGGATTTGGACCCTTTAATGTACAAACATCAATTTTAAAAAAGTTGAAATGCCAATAAAAACAGTAAGCAGTGATTTGTTTGACCCTCTGCAGTGAATACCAGCAGAATAAAAAGTACACTGATGTAAACTTAATAGACGTACACTTGGTAAACTGAAACCTATTACTTCATACTTTATGCGTGCTATTTTCAATACACCAACTACATACTTTGTATGCTAAAATGTATCATTAGTGCTATTAATAATATGCTTGAATAGAACTAATTGCACTTAATTGTACTATTTTGAGACACCATTAATGTTCATTTAAATATACTTAAGTACATATTAAAGTGCATTGCTAGTACATTCAAATAGACTTAATTTTTGCCCAGGAGTGCAGTTAGTACACTTATATTCAGTACACTAAAGTTCTGCTGAGGTAAAATGTACTTTACTGTAATTATAACATTTGATATATATATATATATATATATATATATATATATACATAGTCTCTCAGTATGGCATTGGGCCACCATGTTTGCTAACACAACATGCCAGACGTGTGACGTATGACAACAAACCGTTGCCACTGAACACGGTGCCTCCACACATAGATTCATTGGTCATCTCCACCAAGACAACAGTGGCACTTTTCACTGAAGATGACCTGCTGTCATTCTGAGTCACTCCATGACAATCTGGCCCAACACCATTGCAGGTTGGCAAGGGCTGTCATCGTAATGGTCTGCGTGTATGTAGTCCTGTGTCATGGCTGTTGGGTCAGTCAGGTACAGCGATAAGGCTTGTCCTTGCTTACGTCACATGCACGGCTGAGCGTGAAACTTGAATCATTTGCATGTCTCACAATGTCAACAATTCTCTCAACAATCTCTAACAATGTCAGGAATGGCTTCTGCACATACACAGTTGGCTTCTGCATCCACAAATAAAGTACAGACCGCAGACATGCACAGAGGAGGCCATATGTCAGTAATGTCCAGAAACGCTGCTGACTTAAAAATAAGTTGTGTAGACTTAGTTGGGCTTATTCAGGGCACTTCCCCTGCAGTACTTACACTAAGATATACCAGTGTGAATCATTTTAGTTGGAGTTTTGAAAGTGTTCTGATGTGACCATATTTGTGGATATTAGGAACTTTAATCTTACCGAGGAGAGGAAGTGAGAGAGTGTGTGGGTAGTGGACGAGTGGGGCTTTTTTTCGCCAGTGGCCTTTTACACCAGTTGCTTATGGCAAGGCTAACAGGTACAACCACTAGCCACCCCAAGACACCGGCTTCCATTAACTCATGACAATCTGATGTCTGCTCCATCAACAAGAGGAACTCACACCACAAACACTAACTACTAGTCTTTTGCTGTTTTGGGTGAGCTGTAAAAGACATCATTCAAATGTCAACGTAAATAGATTAAAATTGAATGTAGAACATGTAGAGTCATGTTTCATTTTTCCATTGCAACACTACGTGCAAACATTGACAGATATGTGGTTCAGTGGTTTGTGTTGGAGCCCAGCATGTTATCTTGCTTTATTTGTATCTCTGAGAGCTGAGAATATTTTTAAGTATGCAGGATGCCCCCGCCCCCCCTCCTTCTGTTCTTCTGAGGTCATGCTAGTGAATAATGGTGGTCTTTAACACATCTGCGTCTACATCCTGTATATGTTTAACAATGTTTCCACATATTCTAAAGTGTTCTTCTGTCATCGACTGCCACGCTCTGCCAAATTCTGACCCACCCACAATGTTTTTATTTATATATATTTTTCTTATTCTGTTATTTAACATTGTAATACAACAAATGCATTGCATCGGCTGTAGTGACTGTTTTTATCAGTTAAAGTGCCGGAAGGAAAATAGACATACAGCCAGACAGTTGAACACTCCCCAGCCTACAAACACACTTTGCTGATTTTCTGAGTGATATTAGATGGACACATCCTCTACAGAGAACAAACACATATGACATTTTTTGCTAATTGCAGTGTAGTGTAGTTTACAGTGTTTTCTGGGTTTAACATGGTAGAAAATATAACAAATTTAAAATTTGTTGTTGTTTTATTTGTCTCCTAATATGTGTAATCTGAACAAACTCTTCCATGTGGCTGTTTGGCTGTAGATGTTAATCTGTACAAAGTCCATCGACATTCTGCTCTGTATCCTCACAGACTCACAGAATCCCCATCTCAAATTCAATGGGCTGCAGTACAGAGCAACACAAGCAGTGCCACTGTCCGGTTACTTACGGGCTGTATTGTGCTTCAGGTCAGAAAGCTGGAAGTTACTGCAGAATTTCTTATCCCTGGAATTTCTGCTGCCTGCATGTAATAATAGTCAAGAAATAGATAATCCACATAATTAATAATTCCTATTAGAGTTTCAGAAACAGTTTAATGGACAGTGTCATATGGAAACAGCAGCTATTTATCGGCTATTTATTGTACAATTTGATTGTAAGATGCTAAGCATGTTTAAGTATTGCCAGATACCTGCTTAAGGAAGTCCAGTATTCATACTTATCAGTACCAAGATTATGTAATCAATACTTCAAGTTAAATCATTGTTTGTTTAATTATCCTACATGAAATTAAATCTAATCAATCCTTCATTAAAATGCTATGGCTGAAGCACAGCATGGGAGTCAGGAACCAAACCTGTGCTCTTTAAACCCCATAATAATAATCTTTTATTTACATTTATCTGTATCAATTCTAATGTCAAATAGTCTTTGCTACAAAAGCACACTTGGTCAAGAACCACAGGAAATGTCTGACTTCTGTAATTGCAAACAAAGGTTTCTGTACCAAATATTAAGTTCTGTTTTTCTATTCTATCAAATACTTATTTCATGCAATATAATGCAAATTAATTTTTTAAAAATGATACAATGTGATTTTCTGTATTTCTTTTTTTCTTGGATTCTGTCTCTCACAGTTAAAGTGTACCTACGATAAAAATTACAGACCTCTCCAATCTTTGTAGATGGGAAAACTTGCGAAATCGGTAGTGTATCAAATACTTATTTTCCCCACTGTATTTTATAAACTCACCAGACCAAAAAATAGTCATCTGTGACTCTACATCTCTAATAGTGTGTAATACCTCCATGAGTCTGTATAACAGCTGCAATTTGAATTGGTATGGACTGGACAGGTTTCTGGATGTAGGCCACATTAATGTTCAGCCACTCTTGCAGAAAAGAATTGCGCAGTTGGGTCAGATTTGGTGGGTGCCTTCCCTGGCACAGTTCTGAGAAGAATTCCTGTAGACTGGGATTTTTGCCACTGCTGGTAGACCTATATGACTGCACGCTTTCATATACCTGCAAATTCAGCTACTTCCTCACACTATGCCTTTTGGCACACCCAAATGCAATCAGTCCTTTTAGCCAATCATTAATATCTGCTTTGGACCCATTTTCCAGACATGGAACGAGAGATTCACTGCACTGTACCACCTCTTCCCAATCTATGAATCCCATCACACACCCCACAGGTATTTATAGCCTGATAATCCTTATGCAACACCATCTGCGGGAGTCTGAGGTTACTACCACCTTAAACACACAAAGTGATTTTAATTGTCTGGTGAGCTTATATTTCATTTTTGAATTCACAAGCATATTTTCCCCACAAGCTTAGTGTCACGCCTCCAGGTCTCCCTGACACCGTCAACCTCCCGGACTCCATTTCCCAGAGTGCACTATCCGATGGCGTCACACTCACACGTCCCCAGTCTCCCAATCACACTCCATTCTGTAGGTTTGGCTCTCCCGAATTCTAAATTGCACACATTCCCCTCGCTGCATTTAAACCCCTCACAAACACCCAGTCAGTGCGAAGTTTTGTCAAACCTTGTTTGCATCACTGAGTGTTTCTCTTTTGCCTTTTGCTATTGTCTCTGGTTCTGACCACTTTTATCTTTGACTCCCTTCCTCCCTTCCTCCCTCCCTCTCTCTCGCTAATCCCCTTGTTTTTGGTTGCCTGGCTATTTTACCTCTCTGGATCTCGACTCTCCTTTTGTTTATCTCTCCTACTCTCTTGGATTTGCCCCTTTGGATTCGTTCACTGGTCTGTCTGACTTCCTGGTTTTCGACCTCTGTCTGTCTCTGCGTCTACGACCCTGCATTACCCATTTTGTTATGTTTGCCTGGATTTTGCTGTTGTGCTAAATTATAGTTTTGTCAAATAAACCTAGTTTGACTTTTAGCTCTGCACGCGTCGAGGCCAGTTCTTTGTCCCTGGTCATTTTTAGGCTAGGTGCGGTGCGCATGTGTGCGGGGGAGGCGGAGTGAATGATAGAGAGAGAGAGTAGGGAAAAACTAGGGAGAGGTTGTGCGCATGGTGAACGGTTCTAGGTTGTAGCCTGGGTTCTCCAACTGCTGTTATCTGGGAATTTGTGACGAGCGAAGTCTCGGTGCTCTCATGCTTATTAAACTGTCTCCGAAACCCCCTTACGACATGTTTCCTGCGTCTCTCTCCATGGAATATAAGTACCCAATATCCACCTCTCCAAGAGAGCACCTACCTAACACACTACTTCTATTCGTTACAAGTGCATAATGCATAAAATGAAGTGTATCAGTACATCCAGTAGTTTATTTAATCCATAATGTGTTCTAAGTGTTTATAAGATCACATGCTTTTAAACATAAGATGTTCAAAAACACTTAAATGCATTTTATATATTTAATTAATGAACATTAAATACATTACATTTTAAATGCAATAAGTTGTCAGAAATTAAATATATAAAAAGGGTAGTTACAGCAGTCTCAATAAAGAACAGTGTGCATAGAAAGTGCTTGGGAAGAAAAGACACTCACGTTTTGTACAAAAGCATCTGATTATAAGCAGAGCGAGCAGAAAAATCCCCCCTCCGAATGCTCCTGCTGTGATGGGCCAGCTCAGAAAACCATCAGCAACCAGTTCTGTAGATGCTGGAATAGGAATATAATATCTCAGCTTGTACATCATGAACAGCATTACAACAGAAAACACCTTAAATGGGCAAAAGGCCCCATTTAAAACACTGGCCCAAAAATACTATTTATCTGTTTATTACTATTTATATTTATTGTTTTTTTCCCTCATGTGCTGTAAAAACAATCAATTTCTGTTCCAGTTTATGTGCTCTAACTGTGCATAGCTTAATCCTCCTATACATGTAAACCCTAGCACAGCTGTGGTTTAGCTTTATAGTAAATATTCGTTGTTCTTAGTGAAACATTTTCTCCTTCTGAGAGCTACTGTACAGGAATTCACAGACTTATCAGATGTAGCTCCTTGTGGGCAATCATGCAGTTGATTCCCTCAAACAGTTCACAGCGGTAGAGACCCAGATCAGACTGCTGTACGTTACGGAGGAGGATGGAGAAGTTTGCAGATTCGGAGAGTTTGGGGAATGTCTTAATGCGTCCACCTCTGGTATTCCAGAACATTGCATCACCCTGCAGCTTGATCTCCAGTAGATTATCTACTGTTATATCCGTCTGACTCCACACTGCTGCTATATCTGCAGTCTTGTCTGATCCGAGGAGGGTCGGCTCAAAGATACACGGCAGCAGAACATCAGACAGCAGCTCAGTGGTCACGTTGATGCTGCTTGTAAGTTCATTCTTGCATTTACTTTCAGCTGCAGTTGAAGAGAGTAGAGGTTGTGAGTAAGAAGAAAAACTGTTCAGCAGAATGAAGGAAACTTTTTTACGGTTTCAGTATCAGAGTTTAGAATCTGAATTCTGAGTGTTTTACAGGAATGTAATTCATAAATACAGTTCAGATCTAATAGAAGAACCACTCACCTGTGATAACAGGTAAAAGTAGGAGAACCCACACAGTGAAGAACATGAAGCAGTTCAAGGCCATTTCACATCTGTTACTTCCAGACTGAGGCCACTGTGTCTTCTATAGTAATCACAACCACGTGATGTGGTTCTTTTACTCTCAGTCACTTCCTGAAACTGTACACAGTAGATACCAACATGTAATACCCTGTAAATGTAAATACACTTGATATATACTAACATGTCCACTGTATTAGCGACTAAAGCATGAAAAATGCTATCTACTTTAATAACACAGTGTGTTGTATGTGACACACATACGGAGTAAATTAAATAACTGCTTTTAGCACTTCAAATCTCCTATTATGATTTACAATGAATATGTAACATTGCAACATCAGAAAACAGCTACCGTCATGTCTTATCTGGTGGAATTTGAATAAAGATGTCCTTTTCTAATCACAGCACAAGCTCCTGACCTCACCTCCTGCAAATACCACCTTACACCTCAAGAGCGATCACTCTCAACTGCACCACAGACAGACCTGCAGCATGTTGGTGGTGAGATGTCCTAACAATGGCTCAGGTTAACTTCATTCCAATATAAGTAGCACCAATTTAGAACAGAAAAGCACTTGTAGGTATATTCCAGCTTTACGTAAATATAAACTGTGTTTAGTTCTAATTTAGTCGTAATTACATGTGCAAATGTATGTACTAGCTTGAACTAGCTAAATGGACTTCTACTTGATGTGTAAAGCACTATTTGAGTGTAGAAGTCTTAATTTCATTACCCACATAAAATCTAGCCAGGGAAAGAAAAGCTTCATTAGTTTTAATGCATTTCATGAACTGTTTATGTAATATAAAGCAATTTTAAATAATAAAATAAAAATTGTGGTCACGAATATGCAACAGTGGTTTCCAGCCTTGCCCTACCCAGATTGACATTCCTCCTGATTCCCTGAATCTTTCCATTACATTAAACGATGAATGACTTGAATTCCTTGTGATCTTCTCTTGTGAAATGTTCTAGTTGAACTTGTTGTTTGACAATTCTCTCATTACATTTGGCATGAAGTCCTGAGCCACGGCCCATCTTTGCTTGCAGACTGAGCCTTTGGTGGAGCACCTTTTATACCTGATCACGAACCCCCACCTGTTACTAATTCACCTGCTTATCATGGAATGTTTCTGTTGAACTTGAATATCTTTTACACTTTTTACTCTTATTTTTTTAAAAAGTGTTGTCAACTTCTTGAACTTTATTGAGCTACACATACAGAAGTAGTGTCTCTCAGTATGGCTTCAGGCCGCCATGTTTGCTAATTCATGTCCCGACATGAAGTTGCAGAGGTTCCTTATGGTGTCTACCAATAACCAGTCTGGTACAGCGATAAGGCCCGCCCTTGCTAATGTCACATGCATGACCGAACATTAAACTTTTTGCAATGTCAAACCTACCCACCAAGTTCCATTCTTGTATGTTGATTCCTTCTGGGTGCAACTATTTTTTTCATTGATGAGTGTATTTACATAATACAGTCATAACGGTGAGCTGAAAAAAAGTCATTTTTGTGCTTGTCAGTTAAATAGGTTCAAAGGTTCAAGAGAATTAACAAATCACAGCTTCTTATTTATATTGCAGGTCTATTATATATGCTATTATATACACAATCTCTTGAGGAGGAACATCAGTATCCTGTACTGCTGCAGGAAAAGGTATATATAAATAAGCACACAACCACAACAAACATTGTCCAGCTCTTGATAATGTCAGTGACAAAGAAAAAAAAAGGCCAAACATCACAAATCACATGAATAAATGCAGTATTACAGATAAGCAAGTCCTCAACATGGGCTTATAACTGTAAACCAGACAATAGTGCCAAGAATCTCTACGAGAAACTGGTGTTAGTTATGCCCACAGTTGTATACTGAAATGACAGGGCAGATGCAAAGCCCAAGGAATGACCACATCCCCTACTGTGAAAACCAGGTGAAGCTTTAAGCGTGAAAAAGAAACCATGAAAAAAGAGGAAAAGCTGTTTTTTTGGCTTAGTACATCATGAACATTGCCTGTAACCCAAGCTTAGCCGGCATATATACACACTCACTGGTCAGTTTATTAGGTACACATGTTTCTAAACTGATGGAAAATTTTATCAGATCCACTTACCACACAGAGGCACTTTGTATTAATCTGTTTCTCTGCATAACGTTTTACCCCCACCTTAAACCTACATAATACCACAGAGCAGGAAAAACTATCTAGCCAGTAGCATCCCGTGGACAGCGTTGCTATTGTATCTGAATTTACATCTACATGGTGGACCAGCAAAGTAGGAGTGTCTAAGAGTGGACAATGAGTGGACACAGTGTTTAAACACTCCAGCAGCAGCACTGCTGTGTCTGATCCACTCACACTGAAAAATGCTGAAAAAACTCAAACATGACTAAAAAAACATTTGTAATTATTGCACTAATAACAAATGCACTAATGTTTACATCAGTAACGTGGAGATTCGCAGCATGTTGTTGAGTGTTTGGTCAGGCAGGACTCCCGACCCAAGACCCGACACCTTTTCTTTCTCCCAACTCAGTAATACTTCATTATTAATAGCACATAGTAAACTGTGCACTCAAATATTTGTTAGATTTACTTTATCCAGTTATGTCAACTTATGTCATTTCCACGTAACTGAGGTGGGTTATATATAAATAAATTTAAAAGTGTTAAGGAAATAATTGACTTATGTGAGGCCAACGTGACTGTATAAGGCAGTTCTAACATTACCTGGTCACTGTGGATTTAATTGATAGGTCAGTGTTCAGGTAACTGGCCAACATAAATTCAACAAATGGCTGTTTCTTTTGGTTTAGTTGTACTTTCCCATTGTATCTTTATTAAGATAATCACTGTGCTTCTATGATTTTAATAAAGCAGCACTTTTTTTACAGACATTTACCAGCACACCTGCTGATGAACACGGTAATAACATATACAGTGAAACAGATGGACTACAGTCAATAAATATATAACTTCAAAGTTATTATATATCTAAGTAGAGCTGATAAAATGGACAATGAGGATAGATACAAGGAGGTATACCTAATTCATTTTGTTCATGGGATTTGTTAACATAAGAAAAACAAAAGCACATTCCAGTCAGTTAAGTTGACAACACTTAAGTCAGTTAAGTTGGAACCATAAAGTGTGGATTAGTTGGTCTTAATACAGTTTAGCAACAGAGAGCAATTAAGTTAGGTTGATATAAGTGAGTTAAGTCTTTTCATTGTTGAAATTAAACAAAATGTTCATAGTTCAAAAAGTTTATAAGCCAACAAAAACTACATTTGGTTAGTAGTGTGTAATATTTAAATCCACACTGTAAGTTATTATTGAACATAACAAAAAAATATTGTTAATATTGAAAATGATTCCAAACTTTGACACCTGTGTACTGCGGTGGCATATCACTGTCCTCTATTCACAATATCTTCAGCACCTACCAGAGCCTATCATCTTATAGTCAGATCAATCCTATTAGAATTCTCACAGCACCCTCTGCTGGTACTCTTCATTTTGCTGAGCTCCATGTTCTCTGTGCAGGTGAAACAGAACATGAGCATTATCTGATAGTAGTAATAATAAGTGCAGCTTTCATTGCAAATCATAAATCTCACTATATTCCCTCTCTCGGAAGGCTTTACAGTAGATGATAGAACATTGCTGTGCTGATTTGACTGCATTTAGCTACAGTGTTAAGTCAGGTGCTGATTCTGGATGATTAGCAGTGGATCTCTATAACTCCAGAGACTGAGTATGGTGACTCATACATCTGGTCCAGAGCATCCCATTCTATTGGCAATGCTTTTTTGTGGGGATTGTACAAGTATCTGAGTTTAAGAATTAGAAGGGGTGCCTGCCTGTACTTTTACTTCACAAACCACATAACTTTCAATAAGTCTGGCAGTTTTATCATAATTAGCTTCTTATTAGCTTTCTCTTTTGCCTGAAGTTTAGATTAGGAACAATCGCACAACGTTGATCATTTGGTAGAGTAGACAGTAGAGCACATCACCATCAGTGTTAAATAGCCAGAGACCATTGTGCTAATTGATTAATGAAACAGCATTATTAACAAGAAAAACACATTAATACCCTCACTCTAGAAAGCTGCAAGTGTCCTGTTTTCCATTGTTATGTAAAAATCTTGTTGTTCTTTCTACATTGCTAAAAACCCTGCTTTAAAAAAAAATAAAACAAATGTTCAGCTACAGTATACTGTATATTGAGACAAAGTTATTGCAAGTAAATTCATCTCCCCCTGAGCTCTTCACCAGAGCTGCAGAAGAGTGGGGGGAAAGGACGCACACGCACGCACAAAAGATGTGTTTATAATGTCCTTGAGAAACATTAGAAACACATGCATGTAATTTTACAGATGCCAGTTCTTACCTTCCTTTTCTCTGTCACTGCTGTTTTGTTGTGGTTGAAGGAACATGTCATACTGTAATGAGGGGAGCCCAGACAAAGGAATAGGATCCATTAGGCAGGTTTTAAAAGGGTAAAAAAAAAAAAAAAAATAAATAAAAGCCACACACACACACACACAGAGAGAGAGAGAGAGAGAGAGAGAGAGAGAGAGAGAGAGATGAGAAAATGCAAAAACACAAAAATGTCAAAAACACAAACAAAAGTCCAAACAACCACAAAGCTCAGAAGATACACAAAAAAATTAATTAAGTGTTGAAATAATAATATTAAACAAGTGATGCAATCATAATTCCCTTATGAGCAAGGATGAGATTTTAGTATTTGACCCTCTACAGTGCATAAAAATTCATGCAATTCGTATGAATGCCTGTAATACACACATGAACAAAATTGTTGGTACCCTTCCGTTAAAGAAATAAAGTCCCACAGTGGTCATTGAAATAACTTGAAATTGACAAAAGTAAAAAAGTAATAATCAATAAAAAATGTACTGAAAATCAAATAATGAAAATCAGACATTGCTTTTGAATTGTGGTTCAACAGAATCATTTTAAACAACAAACTAATGAAACTGGCCTGGACAAAAATGATGGTACCCCTAGAAAAGATGTGAAAATAGTTTGACCATAGGGACATGTTAAACTAAGGTGTATCCGGTAATTAGCATCACAGGTATCTTTAAACTGGTAATCAGTCAATCTGCCTCTTTAAGGGGTGAAAAGTAGTTACTGTGTTGTTGGTATCATGGTGTGTACCACACTGAGCATGGACCACAGAAAGCTAAGGAGAGAGTGTCTCAGGAGATTAGAAAGACAATTATAGTAAAACATGTTAAAGGTAAAGGCTTTAAGACCATCTCCAAGCAGCTCGATGTTCCTGTTACTACAGCTGCACATATTATTCAGAAGTTTAAGGTCTACAGGACTGTACCCAACCTCCCTGATGGGCCACAAGAGGAAAATCGATGACAATTGAAGAGATGGATAATAATAATGTTAACCAAAGAGCCCAGAACAACTTCCAAAGAGATTAGAGGTGAACTTCAAGGTCAAGGTACATCAGTGTCAGATTGCACCATCCGTCGCTGTCTTAGCCAGAGTGGACTTTGACCAAGGAGGAAACCACTGTTGAAATCATAAACTATCATCTATCAAATCATTGACTATTAAGGCATTCTGGAGCAAAATGTGCTGCCCAGTGTCAGAAAGTTTGGTCTCAGTCGCAGGTCATGGGTCTCCAACAGGATAATGACCCAAAACACACAGCTAAAAACAGAGCAAAGCATTGGACTATTCTGAACAATACCAACAATTAAAGGCAATTAAAAGTGATTAAAAGGCAATTAAAAGTGATTTATATCACAGGGCATTGGAGGACGGGCCTTATCACTGTACCTGACTGACCCAACAGATCTGATTGCGGACATTCAGTGAGCAGTGATGCCCTCCATGAGTCATCCTGTAAGTGTCAATGTTTCTGTGTCTTTGTGTGGATAAAGAAGAAAAAGAAATCAATGTGTTCCAAAGTCCGGGGTCCTTTCTGTGTGGACTTCACATGTTCTCCGCGTTCTGCCAGGTGCTTCAGTTTCCTCCCACAGTCCAAAGACATACAGTCAGGTGAATTGGACATGCCAAATTGCCCCTTGTGTGTGTGTGTGTGTGTGTGTGTGTGTGTGTGTGTTTGTGTGTGAATGTGTATGTCGTTGAATGCTGGGATAGGTTCCAGCGCCCCAGGTAACCCAGAAGGATTAAGCGGTTTGGAAGACGAGTGAGTAAGTAAGTGAGTAAAAGAAACCAAATCAAATCATATCATCCGGTCGCTATGTTTGCTGTTCTGAATGTTTTCCTTCAGGTTTCCCTTGGGTGTTCCTTCATGACTTATTCACAACCAAGTTGGGGCAGCTGTGGTTCAGGCGGTAATATGAGTTGTCCACAATTTGCGGCTCCTCCTGTGCGGGTCTGAAGTGCCCTCGAGGTAGGCACACAAATGTGTCCTGAGTGCCATTGTTATGACTTCTGCGCTCCTTCTACCTGGCATAGGAGCTTAATGTAAACCCAAAAAAAAAAAAAAAAAAAAGGTACTTTGAATTCCAGCTGTTCAACACTGGATATTGACGTCAAGCCAGAACTGACATCAACCTGATTTTTATTTTCAACCAAAATTCAACATCTGTCCGACATTACAGAGGAAAGAGTCCAACATCCTTCTGACGTCAAATTGATGTCTGGTGCCTTCTGGAATTGGCCATGTAGAGGAATCGCTGCACTGCCACACTTAGAGAGGCATTTAATCTGTAAGTTAGTTATTGATGTGACGTTAAGATGTGTCTGTGTTGTGTGTGTCTTATTGTGTTGGGCAGTGGCGTTAGTAGTGTGGGTAGATGTGTGTCTACTGTTAACTGTAAATGTATGCCTAGAAGTGACCTTACTATGCAAGTGTAGTCAGACACAGGGCAGTGGTCCTTCTTTGCTGCTGTGTTCTAATAAAAGAGTATTTCCTATAAACAGCAGTGTCTCCTGCATGTTCTTACTAGATAGCCACAAATTTGAATACAGTTTCACTCTAGAAAGCTAACAGTGATTTTACCCTGTTTTCCATTATGTTATATGAAAAGTGTTGTTTTGTACTTCTACAGCACTGAACGTGAATTTCAGCTTCAGTAATGTTACACCAATGTAGAGATATAGAGATTTTGATGTAGAGATATATTTAGGTGCTTTTAAGCATTTGCCTAATGCACAAAACCTGTGTTAAAGGGACTTCCACCAATTCCTTCAAATTTCTGAATAATTCAGTCACTGAAGTGTTAACAGAATAATTCAGAGACTGCGAACAGTTCTGACTCAGTACGTATTTCTAGAACGGAGTATTTCACACCAAACCACTCTGAATGACTTTTACATGAATTACTTTATTTAGATCTTACACATTTACTTATGTAAAAGTGTTGAAGAAATTATTCTTATTTAACAAGAATAATGAACAAGAATAACTTACTGGTAAGCTCCATAATTGCAGATTTTCACTTTAAAATTCTTCACACAAAGTAGCAGATCTTTGCTGTGGTGGTGCTTCATTGATGATGGATGATTGTCTCATTTTATTTAACTAGGATGGCCAGAAAGGTGGCTACACTTCCTGAGAGGGTGGAACCGGCCATTGCCGACCACCCTTTGACAACACCCCTGCACCCCTATGAAAGTCTGCCAAATGTCAGAAGTATAAGAAAGATTTCAGACGCAAAAGAGTGATTCCATAACCAAAAGTATATCAGCAAACATTTTAATATGCAGAGCACCAGAGCTGCATAAGAGTGTCTAAGCAGAATAAACATGCAAAAGAGCATGTGAGCAGAAGATATATTTATTATGTCATTGTAAAACATCTGAAACACATGCGTGTACCTTTACAGATGCATCAGAGTCGAAGTTAACGGAGCTGTTATGTACAGATGTCTCTATGTACAGACTCTTCTGATCTTGTATATTAACAAAATCTGCTGTTACCTGGAACCTCTCACTATAGAACCTATCCTATCTGGTTTCTTGCTTTCTGTGCTCTCTTTCCTTTCTTGACGACAGCATACACTGGAATATCAGGTGAAATCCCTTAGAAAGGAAGAAAAGTGAGACATGTTTAAGTGGCACTATGACATGTACTTTACTTTCAGAGTTCAGTTCATGCTGGTTCTTACCTTCCTCTTCTCTGGCACTGCTATTTTGTTGTGGTTGAACGATCTCATCATATATTGGGTTATCAGGTGGGTACTCTATTGAAGGAAACATACACAAAGGATCACAAACGGAAGAAAGCTGTACAAAGACAAGGTATATATCGTCTCTTCTGAAAATATTGGAACCACAAAGGCAATTCTTATGTTTTTGCTATACACTGAAGACATTTGGATTTGAGATCAAAAGCTGAGAGATCAGAATTTCATCTTTTATTCCCTGATATTTACATCTAGATGTGTTAACATGGCACCTTTACTGGCAAACCACCCAATTTTTAGGTGAGCAAAGGATTAGGACATTAAGAAAAGTATAATCTTAAAGTCATTACTATTAATAGTACCATGCTACAGTCTTTTTTTGTGTGTGTGTGTGAGGCTTTTTTCAAGTGTCTGTATTCATTTGGCTACTATCATCATGAGCTACATTATCAATAAAGATCAGTGAGCCCATTTCAGAAGTAGTCATGATACTACGTCCACCATGCTTTACTGGTAAGCTTACATGTTTTGAATAGTGAGCTTACATGCTTTGCCTCTCTATCACTTCGGTAGGGAGCAACTTTGATCTTATCAGTTCATGAAACTCCAAACTGTTTGTGGCTGAATTCTGTATATGGACTGTATACACCATACAGCTCTGGAAATAAATAAGAGACCAGTTTCTTCTTAAATCAGCATCTCCACATGTACAGCAGGTTCTTAGTGAGGAACAGAAGGTTGGGTTCTAGCTTTACTGGCAGATACAGTGAGCGTCTCGTTCATAAGAACAAGGTCAAGCAGCAAACACACAGGACAACACAGCTGCAGACTGGCAGGGGGCCAAAACCACTCTCTACTGACCGTGATGAGCGCCACCTCATTCGGATGTCACTTAACCACCGTGAGATGACCTCAAGTGACCCACGACTGGCAAGTGGTGGCTGGGGTGAAATGTACAGTGAGCATGGTTCAAAAAACAGACTTCTGGAGGCGTCATTAGTCATTTTCTAAATAAACAGATCTAAATACAATATTTGATCTGGAATTTGGGAGACGTGTTTCCAGTAGTGTATCAAACAGAACTGCTCATTTTGGTCAAACACAAACCCAGAAACTGTAAAACTAGAGAAACTGATCATTTTGCAGAAAATGTGTTTTTGTGTTTAGTTTTTTTAGTCACACTTTAATGATAAAAAAATAAATATATCATTTAATATTCCGCTGCGAATCCCCAAACATGAATGTGTCCAAAGTCCAAATGTGTAAATCACTAAAAACTGAAAACTATAGAAGTACAATATGTTTGGACTGAGGTGGGCGTATTTGGGGCTTTTCTCTGGTTTTTACACATAAACTTACTATGAAATATTTTACTTGTACATATTAAAATAAAACATTGTTAAAGTACTTGACTCCTGTCTTGCAAATTAATGGTCTTAGATTTGTACCTCAGTTGTCTATCCTTCCTGTCTCACGAGAACACAGCCATGTACATAAAGCACACCTTAAACCAGAATTAGAAACCACATCTCTGCTGCAGAGCGCAGTGGCCCTTCACACCAGCATCTTGCCGCAAGCGCATGCATGTTTTGCCTCTTGCCTCTAGAACAATGGCCATTGATCTTATCTTTAAATTGCAGGTGTGGCTGCAGTTTCCATTCCAACAAAGCAGAAACAGAACTTATTCCAGGCTGTTTATCAGGCTGTTTGTTTTGCGCATCTCCAAAAGTGGCTTAAACTGAGTTACAGAGATCTGAGCTGTGTGTGAAAAAGCTCATTAAGCTCCAGAAGCTCTTTCAAAGAGCTATTCAAAATCACTTTTGAATATTTAACATTTGGGTGTCGTACCTTTACACTCCAGCTTTCTTCCACAACTGTCAGGTGCTGCTGGAGTTTGATAAATAATATGAGCCTTTCATCCCTTTGCATTAGCTCAGAAGCTGCAGCGCTTCTTAGCTGGTAGTGCGGACCAGACAGAGACCGCTGCACCGCTACAGCTAACAGCTAAGCCTTGCACTGGTATATTGGTATAATATATCAATGTAAGTATACACTGCAAGTACATACTTACAGTACATAGTGTATGTATATGGTGCAGATGTCTATAATTGGACAGTAACACAGTTTCACCTGTTTTGGTTCTTTTCTCCAGCAGCATGAACTTGAAACAATGACTGAGACTGACATGCAGAATGTTGAGTTTAAATTCAGGTAGCGAGATCTAAAAAGTAACACAGAATTGTGCACTAAAATCTGCAGATAATGTCATTTTTTAAGTTTGTTCTCTGTAGGAAACCACTTGGGAAATCAATATACCAGTTCAAAAGTTGACTAGATTTCATAATAGAACACGATGAAAAA
>CM067481.1:0-28451 GCA_034552555.1 Semaprochilodus insignis
AAGGAAGGCCCAGCTGTGCAATTCTTTGATGCAAGAGTGTCTGAACATTGACGTGGCCTACATTCAGAAGCTTGTCCAGTCCATGCCAAATCCAGTCACAGCTGTTATTGATGCTCATGGAGGTACTACACACTATTAGGCATGTTTCAGTCACAGGGGACTCGTTTTTGTGTGTGTATATATATATATACATATATATATATATGCAGCATTGGTTCAGATTGAAGGTGTCCTCAAGGTTAACTAGCACTTAACTGTACCACCCCAGTAAACATTTGAATCATTTCAACCGTTGAAACAACGTTGAAATCACGTATCTGACTATATTTAAACACATTTTAGACGTCCACGGACGACCATTGTTTACTGGGACCTTAAGGTATTTAAGTCGACTCGCATCTGATGCACCTCGATCTATCATCAGGATGAACGGGACACCTGCCGTTTCTAAAGACTGATTATGTATGGCGTCAGATCACTGTCAAAACTAGGAGGCGCAAAAACACAAGGCGAAAAACCTACACATACAAGTTTTAACATATCGCGTGTGTAAACCTCCCACTCGTGAGCGCAAATGTGAAACCTGCGAGCAGGAAAAGAAGATTTGCGTGCGGATATTTCATAATATCGCGCTCAAACTGTCTGTTTTTCATTTTTGAATGTGTTTTTCCTTCTCGACCTGTTAGTTTTCCTCATGCGCAAAGTGCGTTCCCTTCGGCTGCTTTCTGCGCTCGAGAGATTTTTTTTTTTTTGCGTTCGAGGCTTGAAGGGGGTGGTTTTGACAGTTTGAGGGCGGGCACATGGGCCGGTTCTCTCAGCGAATGCTATTGGCTGATGGCACCTGGTCTCGTGACTGACCGCCCACTACGAAACGCCTTCTCCAGAACAACAAAGATGGCGGACAACGAGGAACGCCGACAGCTGAGATAAATTCAAATTAATCGTTGGTTTATCTAATTTACCGATTTAATTGTCAAGCTTAACACTTTTTATGCGCACGCATTCATTCCTGCTGCCCGCTTGACTGTTTCCCATCAACTTACAACAGACGCAGTTACAGAATGAGACAGGGCGCATCACCGGTATGCTGAAGCAGGCCTTACATCAAAACAGACATTCAAATGTATATAATCTTGTAAAAATAAAAATTAATACCGTTTCTCTGTCTGACCTGTCCTCGCTAGCTGGCGAGTGCAGTACTTAACGTTACCCCTAACTATGCTAGCTTACTCGAGCCAAACTGCTACGTAGAGTAGCTTCATACTTTAAGAGACAAATCAGCCAACTATACTTTGTTGCAAATACATTTTGTAACACAGTACGGGATGCCAATATTCGGTTGCTAACTCTACATTAGATAAACCAGCGACTGGATTTAATTTATCTCAGCTGTTGGCGTTCCTCTTCGTCCGACATCTTTGTTGTTCTGGAGAAGGGTTTTCTTAGTGGGCGGTCAGTCAGAATACCAGGTGCCATCAGCCAATAGCATTCGCTGACAGAACTGTCAAAACCACCCCCTTCAAGACGAGCGCAAAAAAATCTCGAGCGCAGAGAGCAGCCGAAGGTAACGCACTTTGCGCGCGAGGACAACTAACCGGTCGAGAAGGAAAAACACACTCGAAAATGAAAAAACAGACAGCGTGAGCGCGATATTATGAAATATGTGCATGCGAATGTTCTTGTGCTCGCAGGTTTCACATTTGTGCTCACGAGTGGGATGTTAAACACGCGAAATGTTTAAACTTACAGGTGTATGTTTTTCACCCTGTGTTTTTGCGCCCCAGTGATCTGACGCCATACTTATGCTTCTGCTTTAAATCAAGTTACATTTCTAGGGATGTGCACATCAGGCTATGGTATAGGGTATGATACTGGGTACCTTGTAGGGTACAGTATAAGGTATGCCATTGGATATGGCTTAGAGTGTACAGTATAGGGTATGGTGTAGGATACACAGCTGTCAACTCAGAAGCATAAATTGTCCTAAGTGTGTAAGTAAATATTTCTAAATGTGGAATATGGACCGTTTAACAAAATTAGCACAGTAAGTAACAGTGGCACTGTAACTTACTGGTAGCATTAACACTACAGCAGATAGGATTAGCCCTAACAAGATTAACACTGCAATCTTACACAAGAACGTGGCCCAGATTTGATACCAAATCAGTTTGAGTGCTTGTCTAACATGTTTTTCAATAGAGAGAGCAGATTGTAGGTGAGAACAAGGATCGAGACTGGCTCACAGGGAATTAACAGAGATGAATGATATCCACTGAGCATATACACTCATCATCAACAAAATAGCTGCACAAATAGCTGCACCCAGAAAGAATTAACTGACAGGAATTAAACTTGGTGGTTAGGTTTGATATTGTGAGACATGCCAATGATTCAAGTTTCATGCTCAGTGGTGCATGTGATGTACAGCGGCCTTATCACTGTACCTGACTGACCCAACAGTCACGATTGCAGATATTCAGGGAGCACTGATGCCCTCCATGAGTCATCCAGTGCCAGCACCATTGGCAGATGGCTGCACGACGCAGAACTATATGCACACAGATCGTTGCAACAACTGCCCTTAACACCACGTCAACGTCGCCTGCAGTGGTGTCATGCCAGACTGTCATGGAGTGACTCAGAATGGCAGCAGGTCATCTTCAGTGATCTCGGTGGAGACGACCAACGAATCCGTGTGTGGAGGCCCCATGGTCAGGGCCAAGATGAATGGTTTGTTGTCACGTGTCACACGTCCAGAAGGGTCGGTGTCACTCCACCTCCACCCTTACCGCAAAATATGCAGGAACTGTGTGAGAACATTCAAGCTGCATGGGATGCATTATCACAGGACACCATTAGGAACCTCTACAGCTCCATGCCGCAATGTCTGGCATGTTGTGTTAGCGCCATACTGAGAGACACTACTTCTGTATGTGTAGTTCAATAAATACTGATCATATCAGTCTAAATTTATCATCATTTATTGTTCCTGGTAACCTTTATCTTCCTTCCTAGCATTCCAATACGACACTCCCATATGGGTGCAGCTATTCTTTTGATGATGAGTGTGAGTGGCTGATAGATGACGTTTTTATCTGATGAGAAAACGACTAAATGAGCTCTTTAAGAGGAGACATAGTGCCATCCTTTAAAAATACAGTATAACCTGAGTGAAAGGTGGGGATATAATTAATTCAGAGCTGTTCACTCCACACACACACACACAGACACACACATACACACACGTCTCAAAGCGGAAGAGAGCCTTTTAGCAGAGGTTCACCGGTAGCTCATGCAGCCTGCTACGAGGTTGCCATAGAAACGTCTCTGTCCTGCGGCCTAGGTAATCCACATGAGCAGTGCAGCTCAGTGCAAGTGTGTGTGTGTGTGTGTGTGTGTGTGTGTGTATCTGACGTAGTGCAGATGGGTAAATGTCGGGAGGAGAGGGACCCTGACCTGCCAGGAGAGTGATATTAGTATTCATCCAGCATCTAATTCGCACACAGACACACGTAGCTCATCTGTACACACACAGATGCAACAGAGTAAACCGAAGTGCCAAATCGACTGACCTCTCGTTTCCTTACGCTGCAGAAGAGACATCATGGAATCATTGTAAATGTAGCCTGCATATCTATATCATTGTACTGTTAGGTAACACATCCAAAAAACTGATTCCCTTGTGACTGTAACGTTCCCATTAGCGTGTGATAGCTCCACCAGCACCAATAACAGCTGTGACTGGATTTGCCATGGACTGGACAAGTTTCTGGATGTAGATCACATCAATGTTCAGACACTCTTGCATCAAAGTATTGTGCAGTTGGGCCAGATTTGTTGGCTGTCTTTCCTGGCACAATTTCCTGTAGACTGGGATTTGGGTCATTGCTGATAGACCCGTATGACTGTATGCTTCCATACACCTGCAGATTCAGCTACTTCCTTCACACTATGGTCTTTGGGTACGCCCAAATGTAGTCACTCCTTTTAGCCAATCATTAACATCTGCTTTGGAGCCATTTCCCACACATGGAACGAGACATTCACTGCACTGTACCACCTCTTCTCAGTCTATGGATCCCGTCACTCACACTCGCAGGTATTTATAGCCCTATCATCCTAGTGCAGTGCCATCTGCAGGAGCCTGAAGTTACTACCACCTTAAACACGCAAGTCAAGTCAAGTAGTTTTATTGTCAATACTTGTACATATGTACAAAACATACAGAGGATTGAAATTGCGTTACTCATGAGTAATCTCCAAGGAATGAAACACAGGGTATCCTAGGTGACCTCCTGGACCCCATAAATGTCTCGAATTCAGAATTCCAGGGTGTGGGGGATCCCTGAAAATAAACTTATTCTGACGTTATGCTGCCCATTCAATAAAAAACAGATGTTCAAGTACAAATTCAGGGAAAGGTCATTGTTCAGCTGTTTCACCCACCAAACAGCAAACAAGGGTGGCACTGTTGATCCCAGGTAATGTGTGGTAGAGCAACCAAACAGAAAAGAAGAAAAGCTGCTAAATCAAATACTTTGTTGCCATTAATGCAGAGTAGGAGTTCACTTATTTTCAAAATCCACCAAACACATGGCCTGTCCAGGGTGTTTCCTGCCCCTTCCGCCCAATGAGAGTTGGGATAGGCTCCAGCACCCCCAACAACCCAGAAGGATAAACGGCTCATAAATTAACCAAACATATCTTTTGACCGGTGTGCCCAGACTTTTGCATGCATCTGTTTTTGTCTTGAAAGAAGGAAAATTAGAATATGGCAGGAATAAGTAAAACAAGGAAAACTGTGTGAATGGTCATAAGGTATTCTTACAGCAGTCTTGCAATGAGATACATTAGCCATGTTGGCAAGATTTAAGATGTTTCTGTTATTATTTTTTTCCCCTCAAGGGCTTCTAGACTTTCAAAGCAGGTCCATTAATGTGAAATAAACAATAGATGCACTTTAAAGTCATTGCACCAGTTTATCCAGTTCTGTGTTTATTTACAGTCATAAATTCCACGTAATCTTATTAATTGCATCATATATAATCAGAAATGTGTTTTTACCTTTATTTGACATTAGATACAGAGTCTTTCACATAGGTAAATGCACATACAAACTTAATTAAAGATAGTCAGAGAAACTGCAGTGAGCTTACTGAACAATAAGATGCAAATCGCCACTGTTGGAACAAAACCTTGTATCTCCTTTTTTTGCCGTTTTTCAGTTATTGGCAGAATTTGAATCTGCCTGTCATCCTTCACTTTGTGTGCACATTTCATGATGAATGGACTAAAGGAAATGACTCAAAATTACTTGGAAAAAAGTTCTAACATTAAAAGTAAAGTATGTTTTTTCTTATCCTGTAAAATTTTAATTACACGGAGATACAAGGTTTTGTTCCTACAGCAGCAGCATGTGTCTTTGCTAATGAACCGTTCTACTTCAGGGGGTGGTGTCACGCCTGCTGGCTCTTTTCTCGCCCCTGATCTCCCGGACTCCATTTCCCATAACCCAACACCCGATGACGTCACTGTCACATGTCCGCCATCTCCCAATCCCGTTCCGTTTTCTAAATCCAAGTCACCCAAGTATTGATCACACACCTGTTGTTAATCTAGTCTGTTTGTACAAATACTCCTCTCTCCTACTGCTCATTGTGAAGTATTGCCACTCTGTGCTTACTGAGCGGGTGTCTCTGCTATTACTCTTGTTTGCTGTTCTGGTTTTGACTTTATTCTGATTTGGTGATTTACTCTTTTGTCTTTGCCCTTTTTGGTACTTTGGTTGGTCTGATTGTTTGCCTGGTTTTGATTTCCACTTGTTTCTTCACTCTGACTCTGCCTTGATTTTAGCTCAGCACTTGTCATAATCTGTTTGTCCATCAACACAGATGTTCACTGTAGAGAACCGTAATAAGATGTTTACTGATTTTCAGAATCAACTAAACATATGATTTGACCATGAGTGCTCAGACTTTTGCATAAGACAAACTCTAGAGTTTATACAATATAAGTTGAAGGTTTATACAATATTCTAATGCAGGCTCGCAATGAGATACATTAGCTATAGTGGCTGAATTTAAGATGTTTTTGCTTAGCATAGATATCATTTTTGCCCCCGGTGTCTTCAAAGCCAGTCTATTTATGTGAAATAATAAACCTTATTATTGTTCTTAATGTTCTACTCCAGCAGGTGTTCGCTGTAAGGGATGTGTTAGCTTATTTTCAGAATCAACTAAACATATGGTTTTATGCAGGGGCTGTTTGTGTCTGTTTGTGCCTTCAAAATGATCACAGTATTACAATGTTTAAAACATCACTGTCTGCCTCCGGAAGCTTGTGACGTGCCACACTGACCACAAGCATGGGTGATAGCCAGACCAATGCATTCCAGTCTACTGTGAAATGGGAGTAGTGGGAACTTTTCCAGCTCCTACAGATTTGTGTGAATTTTAGAGAGTAGCATAGAAGGAAAGTAAGGAGTGTGAGATCACTTTTTCAATCAGGAAAGCGATCCCTTTACAGTCTGGGGTCGCTTTTGCACTAGACCACTGGACCCAGGTCCACTTGTTCGAGTATGTTTGAAAACGTCAAGTGTGAAAGCTGGTGTAGAATCCGGGAGCGGTCCAGAGCACCGATCTCTGGTCATTATGGAATCGCTAGTCTGGGGTTTGCATCAGTGCGGTCCGCTGCAGGGGCGGAAGCTATCCACTCCCTGTGAAGTTTCATGATTGTTTCATTTTGTTCCGTGACTGCCTCAACTTATTTGACTTCCAATTCCGAGGCCTAGCTATACAGTATCACTGTTATGCATTAGCATATGCTTAATACAACCACACTGTCGTAGGACTGGAGCAAGGTCACCGTAATTAGCTCACCTTTGTGGAGTGAGTATGTGCACGTCTCCCACTGCCTGCATAGCCAGATCTTCTCATACAAGTATGGGTCCTTGTTTGCAGGTGATCCTGAATGGTAAAATGCTGTGCATCCCAAAAGCGCTGCTCCTTGCCATTTGAGTGTTTGTATCATATAGCAAAATAATAAGGAGGACCAAATGGATGAAGCTTCTTCCTACAACCGAATCTACAGCAGAAAGGATGGAATTGTGCAATGGATGGAGTTCTTGCGTGTGAAAGCAAACCAGCGATAATGAGCCCCTCATTCAATATAACCCAGAATCGGTTCTGGGTACGGACTCAGGTATTGGGGACAAGTGTGAAATCACCCTAAGAGATGTAATTAGCTACTTCAACACTGCAGCAATATGTTCAATCATCCAGTCAGTCCTCTCTACTTTCTAATACTCACCTGCTGAGTGCTTCAAACAACAACATAGTGTGAGGTCCATATTGGACAAATCACATCACATCCATGGCTTCACAAAAGAAGACAGCATTTATTTGAATGATACATGATGGACCGGATTTCTTTACAGTGGTGGTAAATGGGAACCAGGGGTTGCCATGTCTGCAGCACAAATGCAGCCATTTTTTACTATCCAAACCACCAGAGAAGCTGTACATGTCTTCTGAGCTTTATATGTGATTTTATGATGATAAAATAGTGGCAGCTTTCATGAGGGACTATTTTTCTGCCAACATGCAACTTTCTGGATCCTCATGTTTTAGGCCAACACCTTCTCGAAACTATTATAAAACAATGTCCGGCTCAGTTGAGTTAAGCTGGAGTAAAACTAGAGTGAAAACTGTCATTTCAGCCTGTCCACAATATGAAATCTCCTTGAAAATCAACTACTTTGATCACACTTTGCTAAGCGAACTTTCAGCATTCCCTAGCCAATGCTTTTCCATGCTTACGCTAATGCTAGCCCCATGCTAGCAGTGGCCCTCAGCGACGCCACTGCTGCCATCTTCCCTGAACTCTACCCACCGGGCCACTTGCCCGTTAGTACTTTGACGGACAGCTGTGGAGTTCTGGCCCAACTCCAGCCATGCGGATTACTCATGCAAGTAATCTCCCATGATGCCCTGCGGCCAAGCCGGGGCCTGCTGCGCCTCTGCTCTTCATCAATATGCATGAGTATGCTAATGAGCCGGAAAGCACACAGGTGAGCTAGCTCAAAGAAGCCAGCAGAACAGAGGAGCCTGATTATCATAATTACACAGAGCTCACTAACCCACACGCGTAAGGGGCCAAATATCATTATGGCACAGAGCAAGCTAACCCGCACTCTACAGAGTGCTCAGAACTGCACGCGGTATGCTAACTCAGATATATCGCAGCGCAAGTCACATTGAAAAACTAATCCAAACCCTAATCACTGTTCCCTACACTGGAAAATCAGTAGCAGCACTACATAGGGGATTGAAACAGTCTGCAGTCACTGTTCCCTACATTGGAGCACTATATCAAACTCTCACACTGTCACAGTGCATTATGGGTACTTTGTCTTAACAGTACACCATTTGTAACACCCCGCCCCCCCCACCTACTTTCCACAAAATAGCACACTATCGAAATAGTGCATGACATAGTAAGTAAGGAAAATTTAGAATTTAGCTATTGGATTTGGACTAGTAAATGCATTATGGGATTATAAAAGTGCACAGGAGCTTACCCACTGCATTTTCAGGCCTCAAAAATATAGTACACTCCCAAAGTAGTCCAATATATAGTGAAGTAGGCAGTGTTGCTGAAAGAGCTATTGGTTGTCAGATGATTTCAAAATAGCACACTTCCAAAGTAGTGTACTACATATGGAGTAGGCCATATTGATTGCTTTTCAGAGCACAGCAAAATAGCACACTCTTAAAATAGTGCACTATATGGTGAACAAGGAAAACTTTTCAGACATAGCTTTGTTTTGGCACTAGTAAGTGCACTATGGGACTGTAAGAGTGCACTCCTAATGTAGTGCACTATATACTGAAGTAGGCAGTGTTGCTGATATAGCTATTGGTTTTCAGGTCTTTTGAAAATAGCGCACTTCCGAAATAGTGTACTACATAGAGGGTAGGCCATATTGATTATTTTTTCAGACCACAACAAAATAGCACACTCCCACAATAGTCCACTACATAATGATTAAAGCAAAGTTTCAGAGTGTACTAGAATTTCTCCATTTTATTTTCAGATCGCCAAAAACACTGGACTAAATAGCTAGTATGGCAAAGTTTCAGACAGCTTTTTTTTAACTCTACAAAATAGCACAATTCCAAATTAGTGTCCTGTATAGTGAGCACAGAAAATTCAGGAATAAAAAAAAATCAGGTATACAAATTGATTGATTTTTAGACAACAACGTTATGGTACAATATTCAATGGAACAGAATAAACAACAGAATAGAACACTCACAAAATAGTGCACTATATAGTAAATAATTGAGTAAAAACTCAGTGAGTGAAATGCAATGTCAAACAGTGTTTTGTTTTGGCCCACCACAAAATAGAATACTTTCAAAATAGTCCACTATTTAGCGAATATAGCAAAATATCGAACATAGATATTGATTTTCAGGCCACAACAGAATAGCACACTACCAAAATAGTGCACTATGTAGCAAGTATGGCCAAGCTTCAAATATAGATATTGATTTTAAGGCCACAAAAGAATAGTACAATGCCAAATTAGTGCACTACAGTTAAAATGCAGTTTTAGACATCACTTATGGTTTTTGGCCTACTACAGGTTAGCACACTACCAAATTGGTGCTCTGCATAGTGAGTGGGGCAAAATGTCAGACATGAATATTGTTTTTTTAGGCCACTAGAAAATAGCACACTCCCAAAATAGTGCACTACCTAGTGAGCACGACAAAATGTCAGACATAAGTATGGGCTTTCAGGCCACTAGAAAACAGCACACTCCCAAAATAGTGCACTACCTAGTGAGCAGCGCTTCCATATATAGTGCACTGCGTAGTGAGCAGCGACTTTCAGAGTCTGATTAAAACGTAAACCACGATGACAAACGCAAAGGGCGAGCGCATCTTGTCGGCGCCAAGTGTGAGTGCGCGAGGCTGAGTCAATAGCTGGGACACGCCCACCGTGCAATACCTACACATATACTCCACGCTCTCGTCAGGCTGACAGGCCTTTTCCCGGCGCGAGCGCGTTACAATAAAAGAGAAAGAAAAGCAAGAGAAAAGAACACATAGCCCGCGCCCGCGCCCAACACGCTCACTCGTCCGCCGAAATGAGCTTATGCGAGGTGACAGGCCTTCTCTCTCCGCACACTCGCTCTGCAGTCACACTTCAAACGCACACTTGTTGTGTTATTGGATGATAAACAGCAGCAGCTGCACATGCACATGCTGAGCGCTCCAGAGTGAGGCACATGAAACGGAGCGCTTGACACTGCAGACTCCACCACGTACGCGCGCGTGTGTCTGTGTCATAACAAGCTCTTCATGAGGTCTGACGGCTCTGAACTCTCCTGGCTGGTGCATTGTGCGGAGCAAACACATTAATTGATCGCGGCGCAGGTGAGCACGAGGGTGTGTGTGTGTGTGTGTGTGTGTGTTTGTGTGTGTGAGAGCTGATCGGAAGTGTCACCGAGAGACTAGGCCAGGTGTGTGTGTGTGTGTGTCTGCGCGCATTCTTAGGTGTGATGGAAGAAGAAGGCACGGAGTTCAGTAATCTGCGGATTGCCGAAGATAGAGCGAGACAAGGAAACAGAAGAGGGAGCAAGCAAGAGAACAAGAGAGAGAGAGAGAGAGAGAGAGAGAGAGAGACGCTTACATGCATATCTGTAAGGAAATTACAAAGGCAGAGGAGTAAAGCTGGATGATGTAATAAGCTAAAGACGAGGGATCCTCCGCGCCCGTCTCTTCCTCTTTTCAAACGTCGCCTTGTTCCTCTCCTTCTGAGACACATCCGGCCCCGCTCCAGCACGCATCTGTCTGAATAAAGCAGAGCGTCACTCCTAGTTAGAGCAGCGCAGCTAAACATACACAGGTTAGAAAACACAAGCAGCCTGATAAACACATGCATGCACAGCCTGCCAGGAAGGATAGACCGAGCACACGGGTAAGCAACACGTAATGTAGGGTCATTAAAATAAAGCTTTGTAATGGAATAAACAGCGTGTTTAGTGTGGGTTTGCACAGTGGAGCACCAGAACATAACTGCTGCACCATTTAAGATAGCTTTGCGGTGGTTAAGGAACCAACCTCTGCTTCATATTGATAGCTGCAGGTTGCAGGATGATCTGGAGTTCTGGCCCTGAAACATGGGCTGTCAGGTATGCTGGATATTTGGGGAGTACAATAATTCCTTGATGGGTAAGTCAATAGCTGAGACATAAACAGTCATTCA
The DNA here is from genome assembly GCA_034552555.1 of Semaprochilodus insignis. Lineage (NCBI taxonomy): Eukaryota > Metazoa > Chordata > Actinopteri > Characiformes > Prochilodontidae > Semaprochilodus > Semaprochilodus insignis. The sequence goes on from CM067481.1 coordinate 11,278, forward strand.
GAGTGTGAGATGGCTCAGATGTTCTTTACAGTGGTGGTGATGGGAACCAGGGGTCACCATGTCTACAACACACATATAGACACTTACTATACTACCATACTATCTAAACCAGCAGTGAACCTACACGTGTCTTCTAAGTGGACTGCATATGGAATGTTGATGATGGGAAAATCTGGAAAACCTGGAAAACAAAATAAAACCACATTGCATACATTACATGCGACCCATAAAGATGTATCTGGGTAGCATGTAATGTATGCAATGTTGTAGTTTGTATATAACTGAAATGTACCTAATAGTGTCTAATACCTCCACCAGCACCAATAACAGCTGTGACTGGATTTAGTGTGCACTGGAGAAGTTTCTGGATGTAGGCCATATCAATGTTCAGACACTCTTGCATCAGGGAACTGCGCAGTTGGGCCAGATTTGGTGGATGCCTTCCCTGGCACAATTCCGTGGAGAATTCCCTGTAGACTGGGATTTTAGCCACTGCTGGTAGACCCGTATGACTGTATGCTTCCATACACCTGCAGATTCAGCTACTTCCTTCACACTATGGTCTTTGACACGCGCAAATTCAGTCACTCCTTTTAGCCAATCATTACCATCTGCTTTGGAGCCATTTTCCACACATGGAACGAGACATTCACTCAGGTATTTATACGCTTTGTGTATAGTCTGTTTCCCATTTTTTCTTTTCAACCTTTTTCCATTCATAATTCTTAGCCTTGTGCACTGTCTTTTTCTACAAATAAATAAATGAATAAATAAATAAATAAATAAATCAGGCAGCGTATTCATAACCATTTCATGTAGTAACTTTCTGTGGGGGAGCTTATAGAGGTGGACATCTGGTTCCATTCACCACCACTGTGAACAGTTTTGACAATTCTAAGTTTCTTTAGGACACGTGTTTTACACCAAACCAATCTAACCGACTTTGATGACTTGTTAATAGTTATTTCCCAGTAAGTGATACACATTTATTATGATATAATATTCATCAATTAAATATTTAACACCCTTAATTTCTATTTATATTCTGTAACCATGATTTATTTGCCTTTAATAATAACATCTATGATGATGATCTTGTGTTCTAAAGACCAGCTGGGCTATTGGGGAGGTTAAACCATGTTAGTTAGAACAAATACTCGTAAGGGGGAGCTCCACATCCCAAGTTAGCCAGATAACTTTGTACACTCCATAAAGTGCTTAGTTGGTTCAACCCCAAATTTTACTTCATATGGTAACAAGCACATGTGGTAACTAGTTTTACTCAGTAATTCAAAAATTACTTTGATTGAAAGAATCATTCTTTCAAACTGCTTTTTTAGGTTGAAAAAAAAAAAAACTAATTCAGTTTCTTGTTACCATATGAAGTCATTTTGAGGGTTGAACCTACCAAACACTTTTTACAGTGCAGATTTGGAAGTTCTTCTTGGAACGAAGAAACATTAACATCACAATGACCACAAGATTCAAAATCTTACTGTCTTTAATTTAAGCAGACCGTCACTTGTTTAATTTCCGGCTTCACTATTTTCCATAATAAATGCAGCCTTGTTGTAGGTCTTATTGCCATTCAGTCCGACTGAGGAGGCGTATTCCGCAGGGACAGTGACGTCAGTGCATACACTCTATAATCTGTGTTTGACATAACTTATTTAAGTTTGATGAACTTAAGGCCAAGTTACTTTATAGTGTGCTGTGGGAGAAATACATAGTGATTACACTGTATTCTGTATTCCTCAGTGACTACTGTGTTCATATATCACTGTTGTCCAAGGAAAACAAGTATCACCAAAATGGCAAGTTTACAGGAAATGGCAAAAACCTCATTTAATTCTAATGTAAGTCAATGGACCCAGACGTCTGTCCAAGCGATTCTGGGTCACTTCTGTTGGTCCATTCATCATGAAGGTTTTACACAGTGTAAACAGCAGTTGATGTGTTCAAATGATGCATAAAATTAAACATCAATAGAAATGAAGGAACATGTTTTTATTTAGGCAGTGAGGATATGCTATCTGCTAATATGTCATAATACGTTACATCCTTCATTACACAGCTCTACGTACTTTATACTATATTTAATACCGTATACTATATTTCTATTGCATTGTTTTGCACTTGTGTTCCTTTATTGCAACATGACTGTTTCATTTCACTGTGTACTTGTATATAGCTGAAATGACAATAAAGCCTTTTGAACTTGACCTTGAACCTCAAATGTCTTTGGAATATAAGCATTTTTAACCTGCATAAGTCCTGAAGAGTGAAGATTCCAACAACATGACACACAAAACTGTAATAGCAGCCGTGAGTGATGATTTTATCAGCTTTTTCCCGTATTGTTTGAGTATTTAAAGATTTGTGTGACCAATGTTTCTTGCATTATGAATTTGGCCCTATTTTATTTGGATAGGCACCTTTAGAACATCCATAAATGCTCACATTATTAATAATGTATTAGTCTGGTGAAGCTTGTTTTGGTTGTGTTTGGGATTAGCACTCACTTCAGGCTAGTCACATAAAGGCCGTATGCAAAACTATAAACATGCAGGTTTTTAAAAATATATTTGTCTTATTACAGCATGCTTAGTTATTACACTTTTATTACATAATTATTGCATCTTGCTATGTCTGATATTATTATTATATTATTATTACACATTTTAGAGCATTATTAAATTATGCATGGCTCATATACCGTATGATATGCAGTTAGTACAGTCTGATTTTTAAATATGTTTGTCTTATGCATTCTGCCTTATGTCTTATGCATTGCTTTTACATTGCACATGGTTATTACATAGTGTGCAGTTATTACACTTTTCTTAAACAGTTATTGAGTTATTATAATATTTTTGTTATTTCAAGATTTTTTTATAATGATTGTCTTATTACTTTAGAAATTGTTACAGTGTTTGTTTTATTACATTTGGAGTTGTTACACAGTTGGCTGTTATGATGTTTTACTACATTATGAGCTGTTATAACGTTTGTTGTGTTGTGAGTTGTTATAATATTTGTGTTTCTGCAGTATGAGCTGTTATTATGTTAGTATTATATTAGTTGTTATATTGATTGTTTCATTACATTCATTACATACTGTTATATTGTTTTTGCAATATGAGCAGTTATAATGTTTGTGTTATTACAGTAAGAGTTATAATGTTTGTGTTATTACAGTAAGAGTTATAATGTTTGTGTTATTACAGTAAGAATTATAATGTTTGTGTTTTTGCATTATAAGTTATAACATTAGTGTCACTACATTATGAGCAGTTACAATGTTTGTGTTATTGCAGTAGGAGTGATGTTTGTTGTGTAATGTTTGTCTTAGTACATTATGCATAGTTATTACATCGTGCATAGTTATTACATATTTTGGGATTATTACGTGTTTGTAATACAATTATTACACTATTATTACATATTATAATTACACTTCTTTAAGAAATTTAAATTAATATGCTTCCAAATAACAAATATGAAAAGAAAATAAGATTTGAATGAGGTGTATATATATACATATATATATATATATATATATATATATATATATATATATATAATATGAAAAGATGTTACCTCATTGTGTCGGGGGGTCGGGGGCATACGGCAACTTTCGGGTGGGCCAAATCACACATGATTACAGGTCAACTTGGCCTGCAGGCAGTTCTGCTTTAAATACGCTTATCCATACAAACATACAAAAAGGCTGTTTACACATCAAACAAAGAAGCTGCTCCTGTTCCCAGAACAATGGACTGACCAACCCAGAGTCCAGAACATCACTTAATGTGTTTAACTGAAAATGCTAAACCAGCTTGTGAACTTCAGAGTTGTGAATCTTTGAGGAACTAAAAGTGAGTCTCCTGGAAAGAAAGGAAGCTTTAATAAAGGTAAAGCGTTCAGGCTTAGCCGTTCAGGCTTTTGTGCAGCGCGCTGTTTAATGAATATATGTTTTCTGCTTTTTGGCGAATGGAGATTAAAGATATATAGGCACAATTATTTTCAGATAGCAGGAGATTGTGCAGGAGAGATAGGAGGAAGCGGGAAAGGAGGAGAAGAGAAAAGAGGAAGGAACGAAGTGAAGAGTGAAGAAACAGAGGAGAGGAGGAAGTAGGGAAGGGAAGAGGAGAGGAGGGAAGAAAGAAGCGAAGGAGAAGGAGAGGAGAGGAGGAAGGAGTTTCCCTGGAGATTCCCCTCCATTAATTGTGAAGTGAAGGTGCCCCGAGGGCAACACAAGGGAACAGCATTAAACCAGCCGGCAGACTGACACACACACACACACACACACACTATCTCTCTCACCAAAAAATGCACACACATAGACTCGATCTCCCTCCCACACACAGACATACACACATGCATGGAAAAAAGCACTTTCTCTCACTCTCCTGCACACACACTCATCAAAACACACACATCCTTTCATACAGCACTGTGCAAAATTCAGAGACCCCCTCCATTCATTTAACACCCTAGTTAATAACCTTTATTACAGCTTCCAGCTTTTGCAGTGACACTGACATGGTGGTGGTGTGTTAGTGCGTGTTGTGCTGGTGTGAGTGGATCAGACACAGCAGTGCTGCTGGAGTGTTTAAACACTGTGTCCACTCACTGTCCACTCTATTAGACACTCCTACCTTGCTGGGCCACATTGTAGATGTACAGTCAGAGACGATAGTTCATCTGCTGCCGCACAGTCCGTGTCGGTCATCCTCTAGTTTTTCATCAGTGGACACTGCCCATAGGACACTGCTCAAAAGACGCTGCCCACAGGACGCTGCCCACAGGACACTGGATAGTTTTGGTCGGTGGACGATAGTGACACTGAGGTGTCCAGCAGTACTGCTGTGACTGATCCACTCACACCAGCACAACACACTAACACACCACCACGTCAGTGTCACTGCAGTGCTGAGAATGACCCACAACCCACATAATACCTGCTCTGTGGTGGTCCTGTGGGGGTCTTGACCACTGAAGAACAGGCTAACAAAGTATACAGGGAAACAGATGGACTACAGTCTATAACTGTAGAACCACAGAGTGATACTATATGGTCACTGGAGCTGCTAACATGGATTACATGGTAGATGTATGTAGTGAAGTGGCAGATGGGTGTACATATATATATATACACCCACAAATGTACACCCACAAATAGACTATTCCTCTATGTCATATTATTTATAATAATGTTGTAGTTTCATGTTTATTATACTATTAACAATGCAATTGTTTATTTATGCCTATATGCATGTATGTGAGGAAGACACAGAGAGAGAGACAGAGAGAGAGAGAAAGAGACAGGGCGAGGACTGAATTCTCACCAGAGAGCAAACTGTCCACTAGAGGGAGCACTGTGAATGTGGTTTGACTGGCATTGACTCTCTCTCTCGCTCTCGCTCTCGCTCTCTTTCTCTCTCTCTCGCTCTCTCTCTCTTTCTCTCTCTCTCTCTCTCTCTGTCTCTCTCTCCTGGCTAATGACTGGACTCTACGTTGAGTACAGTATATCTTACACACATCCTGCTCATATTTTTCACTCCAGCAGTTCATTGATGAAGACATGCAAGCAGACAGCATGTCTAATGATGAAGCGCGAGAGCTCAGAGGTTATAGACAGCCCACCGACTCGCTGCAAATGTATGCAACATGCAGTTCTTTCACTGCAGGGTTCCTCAAACACTATCGGAGCACGGATCCCACATGCTTCCTTAACATTCAACAGAGGTCGTGTGGTTTGTTAACTTTAGACAATGCTATGAATTCCACCAAGATAGAACCAGAGGAACGGTTAAAGAGCAAGCCTGCATGCAGATCAGCCATAATGAAATGAACAGAAAGAAGAAAAGAAAAGAAAAGAAAAGAAAAGAAAAGACATTTGAAGAATTGATGAAGGTGCCATCTGTACACTAATAAAGGTCACTTGCATAAATCATACTCTGTCTTGTGTTGTTCTAGAATGTTCCCCCCTTTCACACTGCTCTAGAATGTTCTTCCTATTCAAACTGTTTTACAATATTCTTTATTCATAGAATGTTTCCCCGTTCACACAAATTTAGCTGGTTTATCCCAGTCATGATGTTCTAGCAATTTTTTTTTTTCATTCACACTGTTCTAGAATATTCTGCCCACATTCACATTGAACTTGAATGTTCCCTCCAATTCATGCTGTTCTAGAATGTTCATCACACTTTTTCTTTGGTCTCTAATGGTCTTTCCCCTTTCTTGCTGTTCTAGGACATGCTCACTAATTTACCCTGATCTAGAATGTTCCTCCTAATAAAACAGTTCTAGAATGTTCTATCCATTCATTTAATCTCCACATACTCACTTTTTAATAATGTTCTTCATTCATAGAACATATAATTCCCACATTCACATTGAACTAGAATGATCTTCCCCCATTCATGCTGTTCTAAAATGTTCTCTTCCATTCAAGTCGTTCTAGAATGTTCTCCTCTTTCACACTGTTTTGGAATGATCTCCCATTTCATACTGTTCTAGAACATTCTGCCCTAATAATATAAAGTCCTTCAGCCTTCATGTGTTTTTCACAATGGACTAGAATGTTCTCTTCAACTCATGCTGTTTTAGAATGTTCTTTCCACATTCACACTGGACTAGAATGTTCTTCTCACATTCACACTAGAATAGAATTGCCTTCCCATTCACACTGTTCTAGAATGTTCTCAACAGTTCCTGCTGTTCTGGAATGCTCTTTCCACATTGACCCTGATATTGAATAGTCTCCCCTTTATGCTGTTCCAGAATGTTCTCTGTATTCAAACTGTTATGCAGTTTTCTTCATTTACAGAATGACCTCTCCATTCACACTGTTCTAGAATATTCTGGCCACATTCATATTGGACAACAATGTTCTCTCCAATTCATGCTGTTTTTGAATGTCCACCATACATTCTCAATGGTCTAGAATATTCTTCCCCATTCTTGCATTTCACACTGGACTGGAGTATTATCTCCAATGTATGCTGTTCTAGAGGATTCTTTCCACATTCACACTGATACAAAATGTTCTCAAATTTTCACTAGATGAGAATTCCCTCCCTATTCACACAAAATTCTAATTCTACAAAATTATTAACTCATAAAATGTTCTCACCAATCACACTGTTCTAGAGTATTGTGCCCACGTTTACATTGGACTAGAATATTCTCTCCAATCCATGCTGTTCTAATATTCTCTCCAATCCATCCCACAGTCACACTAATCTTGAATAGATCCCCATTCATGCTGTTCTAGAATGTTCTCCAGATTCAAACTGTTTTAATATTTACTTCATTCATTAAATGTTCTCACTATTCACAACTGTTCTAGAAGATACACCTTGGACTGCAATGTTCTCTCCCATTTGTGTTGTTCTAGAATGTCCATCACACCTTCTGATTACTCTGTAATGTTCTTCCCCATTTGTGCAGTTCTAGAATGTTCTTCCCCATTCACTCAGTTCTAGAATGCTCCTCCCACTTTTTACATTGTTCTCCAATGTTCTCCCCATTCCACAATGTTCTTGAAGGTTCTCCCCAGTTGGCACTGCTAATTTCCACCCACGTTAGTTTGGCTTGTCGGTTTTTGTCTGTGCACCGTAAAATATCTGTCACTGTTAGAAGCTGATGTTTGTTGAGTCGATGCACTCTGGCATTAATGGACTGAACACTGTTTCAGAGACAGAAATACAGAAATACAGACAGACAGACGAGAGAAAACTCAGACAGACAGATGGACAGGTGCTGAGCTCTGGCTGTCATTATCGCTCAATGTAATTGATAGACCGGATATGTGACGGTGTTGTTGTTTTTGCTGTTTTTGGAAAAGCAGCTCACAGGTAGCTGCAATCAAATGCACTCACCTGTTGATCTGCCGGCCAATGACGCACAGACACACCCAGACGTCCCCTCAGACTATTTAATCTTTTTGTATACAGTTATTTCATGTTCTTCAGTGGTCCGGACCCCCACAGGACCACCACAGAGTAGATATTATGTGAGGGGTGGATCATTCTCAGTACTGTAGTGACACTGACGTGGTGGTGGTCTGTTGGTGTGTGTGGTTCTGGTGTGAGTGGATCAGACACAGCAGTGCTGCTGGACACATCAGTGTCACTGCTGGATTGAGAAGCGTCCACCAACCAAAACTATCCAGCACACAGCGTCCTGTGGGCAGCGTGTCAAACATAATGCCACACAGTAGCTCAGAGTTTGAGCTAGGCTTATGGAGCTTTTTAAGTAGGAAGTGAACACGCAGTTCCCCGGTGGGCTGAATATGTAGGAGCTGCTCTTTTGTGTTTCTCACTTGGTCCGAACTCTCCATCTTGACAGAAGGGTCTTCAGGCGTCTGCTCTGCTTCAGGCCACATGCACTCACTCACACTTTCACAATGCTTTAATACAGCCACAAACCATTAACACACCACTAACAGCTTTACAGTCATATGCAAAAGTAATACGGCAACAGCTAATATGGCCAGGGCACCCAAAATCTTTGCATACGACTATACACAAATCGCCTAATAGCCCCACTGACCTTGAAGGGTGACCAAACTGCTGACCACATTCACTCCCAACCACAAACTGTATATCAGACATGGGAACATAAGTCGCATTTGAGTCATATATAACAGACTTGCCCTTAAATAACAGGCTTTATAACAGGCTAATGTTAATAAAACCTTTCGTTTCCCACCATTTGGTCTGATTGACAGAATAAGTGCTACACCTAGTAAATGTGGTGTTTAAAGGAAAGAAGCAAAACAGCCTGAACCTGTTGGCAAGTATGCTCATTAGTGCAATAGTTCATTTAGAAATTGTCAGCAAATCTTGCTAGTGAGGTGTTAGTAAGTCACATTCCTTTAAAATGTACCAGACACTTCAGCTTTATTAGCTGGATTAGCACAGTTGCATGTCAGTTCTGTCTTTCCTCCAGACTGGTTTTGCTTTATTGCATTGCTTCCTAGTTAAAGCCATACAGTTAAATTCATACATCTACTACAGGTGCTGCTCTGGACATTCTATATACAGTATTATGTTATTTTTTAACCCATTACATCAAAATTGACACAATTGGCACAAAGCTCGAATTATACCAAGTATTGTGGCAGAAATGGGCATACAGAGGAAACTGTGATGCAGCCAATTCTAAAAAATAAGCAGACGGGGCTCCTGAAGGGATCAGATAATGCATCAGCAATACATACTTTCCTATTGCTGAAACATGAGTACCTGAATGTGGACGTGGTGCCAAGAACATGTTGCTAATGCAGAAACAGTGCTGCTGTTATCTCGAAATTAGCTAGGCTGATGTTACATCCAGAAACAGTTGAAATCTGTTTCTCCAATTTGCTGGCACAAGGAGAAAAAAACCCAGTGGCTGGCTGCCCCAGCCATACGTGAGTTCAGACGTAGGCTAATGTTTACGAAGTTCGGGTTTGTCTAAACAGGTAAGTTTTAACGCTGAGATTAGTACTTAGTAAATATATACCCCTTTTCTCAGCAGGTGTAAGTGTTGGGTAACCAAATAGACATGAAAACAGAACTTTTTGTTAACTAAGGTGTGAACACTGAATGCTGACTGCTGTGACATCACTCTGGTTAAACACCCACCACTCCAGTTCAGTAGGACTCTAAACTGATGCTGCTGATGTGTCAGATGGCGGGACACCATCATCTATTACAGCTTCATATTCAGCTGTTGCAAAGAAATAATAGCCATAGCCATGTGAACTGGTTGTGTTGTTGGTTGTGTGTGTGGTAGTGTGTGGCTGTGTGGTTATGCATGGGTTGTTGTGTGTGTTTGCGTGTGTTGGTGTGTGGTTGTGTGTGTGGTTATGTGCGATTGTGTGAGTGTGTGTGTGTTGGTGTGTGGTTGTATGTGTGTGGTTGTGGTCTGCCGGCGAGTGGAAGTTTTCCGCCGCGCTCCCTGGGATGGCGGGTGTAAAGTGGGTTGCCGGGGGCGACGGCGATATGAAAGGTGCCTAATGAAGCACTTAGCATTTGAAGGCTAGCGGCGGACCGCGCCCGTGTTCCGTCAGACCTGATTGGCCGACAGCAGGGCTAACGCGAGCTGAGCGGGTCTTTTGTTGCTCGGCGACGAGCCCTGAGGCGACGCCCCAACCCTGACCCCTCCCCCCCATCACCACGGATACGATGTGACAACTTAGCAGGAGGGGAAGAGGAGGAAAGCAAGGGAAGGGGGTGAAAAGAAGGGAGAGATGGAAGGAGAGAGTTTACTGGCAGTGGTGAGACAGAGGGGTTAGGGTCGGGGGAGGAGTGTCAGCCTCTCTCTGAAAGGATCTTGATCACGGCCGGAGAATAACTGTCTCTGCCTCTTTCTGTCTCCTCTCCCTCTGACTCACCTCATCCCTCTCTCCTTAACCACCTGTCTGCCCTCATCACACACCTGTCTCTCTACCTCCTCCCTCCCTCTATCTCTTGCATTCTTTATCTCTCTCTCTCATTCCCTCCATCGCCCTGTCTCTGTAATTCTCTGTATCCCTATCTCTATCTCTCCTGTACTCATGCTAGCTTTCTCGCCCTCTCCTACCATCTCTCTGCCTCCTCTCTCTCTCTTGCATTCTTTATCTCTCTTTCTTTCCCTCTATCCCTCTGTCTCTGTACTTCACTGTATCACTGTTTCTCTCTCTCTCTCGTTCAAGCTCTCTTGTCCTCTCTTACTCTCTCTACCTCCTCTCTCCTCTCTCTGTCTCCATCATTCTTTATCTCTCTCCTTCCTTCCACCTCTCTGTCTCTGTGCTTCACTGTATCCCTATCCCTCTCTCTCCTGTATTCATTCTAGCTCTCTTGCCCTCACTTACTCTTTCTAACTCTCTCTCTCTCTCTCTTGCGTTCTTTATCTCTCTCTCTTTCCCTCCATCTATCTGTCTCTTTATTTCACTGTATCCCTATCTCAACCTTCACTCCTTCTCACTCTTTTACTGGCTTTCTCAACATCTCTTTTTTTCCTATCTCTTTCTTTCTGACTCTCTCTCTTATTCTTGCTCTTTCTAACTTCATACCTTTATCGTTCCCTCCCTCTTTCTCTCTGTCATTCATTATTTCTCTCTGTTGCTCTTTCTTTCTCACTCTATTTTTCATTTCTCCTTCACTCCCTCTATTTCCCTCACTCATTTTATCTCTCCAATTATCTCACACACAAACTCATTCACACATTTCTCTCTTTCTCCCTTTCTCATTCACTCTTGCCATGTATCTTTCTTTCTTTCTTTCTGACTATATCTCTCATTTCTCTCTTTCACTTTCTCCACCTCTCCATATTTCATATTTCTCTCTCTCTCTCTCTCTCTCTCTCTCTCTCTCTCTTCCACTCTAGCAGGGCATGGAAGTGGAAAATTGAAGTCATCTGCAGACAGAGTAATGACTCGGAGAAAAGACGAGTTCGCGGAACGACAGACAGTAAAAACAGAGGGAATGGTCCTCTCTGTCAGCGGAGATGGACAAAATCCCACTTGTTTATCTGAGCGACGGACGAAATGACACTCGTTTATCTGAGAGAGGGCAGCGGACGGGTCCAGAGTTTTATGGTTATTGTGCTGTGAGAGTCTAAACGCTTTCTCAGTCTGTCTAAAAGCAATTACTCTCGACCATCTCACACGGGACGCTCTATATGTTCCCTGTCCCACTCAGAGATCCATCTTTCTGATAAATGTTTATCCGCACTCCTTTTTATTGTGGATGAGTCTATCCCTTCTTCATTTCGAGGTGAAAGCGAAGGGCGGTGGCCGTCTTTAGCTATCTTTCTGTGTGTGTCTCTCTCTCTCTCTCATTTGGTTACTAATGCATATATAGATGTACTCAGGCACTTTTATTTATACTTAAGGGCGAGAATATAGCTGGTGCTTTCATCAGTCCTATCACTGATAGAGAGAAAGAAGGAGAGAGGAAGAAATAGAAGGAGAAGAGTGCAGCCATAACTGAAACATCAAGATCTCACCATCCTTCCTTCAGGCCTGAATCCATTTGCCTTCTTCAGACACTGAATGTGACACTGGGGTCTAGTCTGCTGGTTATGTCTGACGTAACAGTCATGATGGAACCTGGGAACTTTTTCATATCACGTTTTAACGAGGCACCATTGAGGGTTAAACAGGGTCTAAATTCCTTGGACTCCAAGGAGGAGTCTGAAAAGCTACTCAGCTGTCATTCTAGCTCTCTCCTTTTCTTAAATGAATAAAGAAAAACTAAGTTTGGTGCCAGTGGTCTCTAACACAGGCTGGCTAATCTGAGGTATATGGTGGGAGCATCATGATATGAGGTTGCTTATCTTCACAAAGAGTCCAGGAACATTACTGAAGGAAACATGAACGTAGCAACATACCATAGGGGTTGCACAGACTAGTCTACTAGTCGACTATTCGATTTGATGACTCAATGTTGATGCTTTAAGCTTGATTTTGAGCAGCCACTGATCATGTGATTACAACACAAACAACATGGATACCTCAGAGAAGCCAGAAGGGTTGGTATCTCTGGTTCCTTGAAAGCTAACAATGCAATCCAAGGCTTGTTGGAAAGAACACATCATGCTCTACTTGTCTAACATTTCTGGTCAGTCGAAATGTTGATCTGCATCTCTACAGGGCTCCAAAGATCAGAAAATGATGTTATTTTTTCTGGTTTTCTCAAGACTATGATTAAAAGTCATGTGTGGTAGGTAGCTGAGTTACCGTGCTCTAAATTTGTCTGGCTCTATGGACCACTGCCACAGGTGATCATCAAGGCGAGGCCGCCAATGGTGCGCCTACGTAAGATACAAATGTGTGAGATTCCACGGTCTGTATCTTTGGTTCCCAGAATGCTAGCAAGGTGATCACTTGTTCTAAACCATCCCCTTCTCCTGTGGTTTCATTCATGAGATCATGAGGACTTAATTGAAGTTGACGCGACTTCCATCACGTAAATGTTGACCCCTAAGATGCTGGGAGATATTAGAGGACAATCCAATACCAACAGACAAGACAGTGGAGAGGGCAGATGCTCTAACAAGATAATGACCTCAAACATACAGCCAAAACAGCTCAAGACTGGTTTCTTGCATGGTCTAGCCAATCTCATGAGCTTTGAAAATGGCACAGAGATTTCAGCGTTGGTAGTATGTCTGATTTCCTAAAAGCTAGCAATGTGATCCAGGGCTCCCTGGAAAGGGCACAACCTGCTTTACTTATCTAACCTTTCTGGTCAGTAGAAATGTTGAGCTCAATCTCTGCAGATCTAAAGGTTTTAGATGTGATATAACTCCCAACAATCCTGTAAAGTTTGATGCTTGTTATCCTTATTTTCACCTAGTTACAGTGCTCTAAATTTCTCTGGCTCTCTGGACCACTGCTGCAGGGGGGCGTCTCGGCAAGGCCGCCTAGGGTGCGCCTAAGCGGGATACAAATGTGTGAGATTCCAGGGTCTGTATCTCTTGTTCCTGGAATACTAGCAAGAAGATTCAGGGTCCGTGGAGTTTGATTTCATCACACATTTTTGAAGTCTTATTTTTAGATGCCTCTTGTTCATAAACATTCCCTTCCCTTCTCCTTCTTCATTCATGAGATCATCAGGACTTAGTTGTCTTTGACCCGACTTCAGTCACATAAATGTCGACCTCTAACATGCTGGGAGATATTACTTATTGGACTATCCAATACCATCAGCCAATAAAGTGAAGAGGACAAACGCTTTAACAGGACAATGACCCCAAACGTATGGCCGAAACAGCTCAGGACTGGTTTCTAGCATAGTGTAGCTGATCTCCTGAGCTTTGAAAATGTACCTGAATGCAGGTTTTCCCTCACTGTGCTGTGTATGCAGGAATCTGTAGGTGAGTTTGTAAGAGTTTGTGTTCATTTTGGAGTTTGTAGCTGGGTGCGTGTTTGTGTAGTGCCACTTTCGACAGCACAAATGTGTCTCTGCAGATGAGGAGATGGGAAATGACAAGCCGATGCTGCTCTTTGTCAGAAACACGAGTCCAAGAGATAGAGAGAGAGAGCAAAAGAGAGAGAGAGAGGGGGGAGGGAGACATTGGAGGTACAGAGAGGGATAGAGTGTAAAATTTTAATCTGTAGCTATTTGGAGTTTGGAGACATAGTCTGTGTGTGTGTGTGTGTGTGTGTGTGTGTGTGTGTGTGTGTATTTGTGTGTGTGTGTATTTGTGTGTGTGTCTCTGGGGCCGGGGGACCAGGACTTATGGAAGAAAGCTGTTGCAGCAAACGGCATGAAAATAACCCTCAGTGACAGCTTCCGTTCGGCAAATGAGTTTTAAAACACACAGCATGTATCTCTCTCTCTCTCTCTCTCTCTCTCTCTCTCTCCCATTCTCTATCCTTGCATTTAGGGCATCGTGTTCTAATTGCTTCTGCATAATAAATCCCAGAATGCACTGCGGGTCTCTGGGCGGCCCACAGACACCCTCACCCATCAGGCTGGTATACCTCAGTCACCACAGAGGCCATACATTCTTAAAAGAGAGGGTTCTTTAAGGGTTCTCCAATGAAAGCAAAGGTTCTATTTAGAATGGTCAATTCACCCATTTGCATGTTTACATGGCTCTGTGGTTCTTGAAGAAATGGTTCTTCAAATGTGTTGTAAATGGTTCTAGATAGAAGCTTTTTTAATGGTCCAAGCTTACAAGCTTGTCGCAATAGTCCCGGTTAAGTGATATACAACACTCTCTCCATCAATCTGAAGAACCATTTACCCATGCAAAGGACCTTTTAAGCACAAAATTGTTATGGAAGTTAGTTCATTAGCTCGTTCATCTTCTAAACTGCTTATCCGTCTAGGTTGTCGGGGTTACTGAAGACTATCCAATGCTCATTGAGCAGAAGGCAGGAAACACCCTGGACAGACCACCAGCCCATCATAAGGCTGACAATATGAAAGTTATGGTTCAGAATATAACTGTTCCTTTAGTGAAGAACCCTGGTAGAACCATCTTTTAAAGAGTGTAGAGCCCCAGAGCGAGAGTAATGTTGAGCTCACATGTTCCTGATTGAATATATAGGTATACACGCACTGACGCTGTGTTTGGTTCAGCCAGGCATGTCAATAGCACAACCACCTTGGAACAGTCAGCTATGCTGCTAAATTTTGCACTCTGTGGATTTTGCGTTCCAGTTGTGTGAATGCTCCTGAATGTTCATCATGCCAATTAGTCACAGCCCTGTGAACTTGAGAATTGTCATTTTGGAATACGGGGTAGGAATGTTATGTTCCTGACCAAAAGGCAAAACCTGGTTGTCCAGCAGCTCAGTGTAGACACTGTGCTTCAAACTTACTGTCACAGCCCATTTCCATGTAATTAACACACCACCAGAACATCACAGAGGGGGCTCATTTTTTGTCCAAGGAGCTGCCATAAACTGTTGATCTTGATTGGCAACAACGATAACAAGAGAAGCATACAGATGCATTGAGTTACAAGGTAATACTCCACTGTGACCTGAGCACCTGCAAAGCAACATCACACTGCAGAACCAATATCGTCTTATAAGCTGGGGTCGCTCCTAACGTGAGGAATGCTGGATATGGAGAGGTCAACAACAAGAAAAGCCAGCAATTGTCCTGCTTGACCCTGCCTGCCCTTTGCTCTTTGGGAGGGGCCTTCTCTTGAAAATGACAAAGGCAGGTCAAACTGGGGTGATCTTAGTGAAAAGGGGGCTGTGCAATAATGGCATTCCAATATCCTTTTAAAGGTCCTTTAGCCATGTTTCCCAACACTGGCCCTACAGCATTTCAGCCTTGTGTACTTCATTTACTATAACTAAGAGGTTAGGCTGTAACCAATAACATAAACACCAATGGACAGCCAACATCTCTAAAACGTGAGGGGTCCGTTGGTTTAGTGCCCCTGCTGACTGGTTGCAATATGATGTGTAGCTCTGCCCATGCTCATGTGTTTCATTGATAAAATAGCCCTTTTGCCATCTACTTGTTCTTGTTTAAACTGTCTACAGAGATCTACAGACACTCCTGTCATCTAACCCCAAACATGAATACATAGAGTTTGTTATATGCTGTTGAGACTTTGACTAGAACCGCGTTCTGCAGTCAGACAAAATGATTTTTGAGCTTTTCGGCAGGATGGGTTTGGTGTAAAAAGAAAGACAATTATTCTGAATGCCCAGTGTTAATTATGGTGGAGGGTCTGTGATGTTCTGGGCTGTTTCCCCTCCAAAGGTCCTGAGAAGCTCATTAGAGTATAAGGCATCTTTGACTCAAGGAAATACCAGGACATTACATAACAAATCTGTCTGCCCGAAAACTAAAAATGGATCGTCATTGGATCTTTATCTTAAACATCTGTCCAGATTAACACAGAACCCGTGATCTAATCTGTAATTTCAGAGCACCTGCATTAAGATAAATCAATTCAAGATGGACATCTGTTGCATCAGTGTATATGTAGTACAGTACAGAATGGTGTCAAACTACGTTATGGCAAAAGTATACTACTGCAGTTAGGACAGTTGGTATTTCCTGTGCATATGTAGAAGCTCTTTTAATGCAGGTAATTATGCACTTCCTGTTACAACAAAAAAAAAGTTAGGTTGAAAAAGTACAACATAATTTCCCCATCATGTTATACATGTGTAATAGCAAAAGAGAAAATATGACAACATACACTCGAATAATTACACGGGTAAAAACCAGCAGATTAGACCACCAGACTGCGGTAATCCATCTATGAGAATGAATACATCACCTGTAGTTACACTGCTGTTACATGTATTGTTAAAGTGTAACTACAATGTTATTGGAGACACAGACATAGTCTATAGATATATAGATATATATACAGAACGGTACAGAGTCAGAATGAAACTTTTTCCATCTACACACACACACACACGCAGCCATACACCAGCCAGCATGGGATTATCTCATGGTCTGAGATATAATCCTGTCAGGCACCAAAGAGGATTTTGGGTAAACAGTAATCAGCATCACCCAATTAGCAGCTGCAGAATAGGGAAACAGGTGCAGAGCGAAAGATGGAGAGACAGAGATTAAGAATGAATGATGACACAAAAATATGTTAAGCAAGAAGAGAGAGCTGCATGTGCATGTTTGGAAGAGAGAAAGAGGGACGTGGATGGACAGACAGACAGACAGACAGACAGACAGACAGACAGA
>CM067481.1:54558-73246 GCA_034552555.1 Semaprochilodus insignis
GGAACACAGCCTATGACTGGTCGACAGGTCAGGAACACAGCCTATGACTGGTCGACAGGTCGGGAACACAGCCTATGACTGGTCGACAGGTCAGGAACACAGCCTATAATTGGTCGACAGGTCAGGAACACAGCCTATGACTGGTCGACAGGTCAGGAACACAGCCTATGATTGTTTGACAAGTCAGAAACACTGCATTCTGACTGGCTGACAAGTCAGGAACACAGCCTCCAATTGGTCGATAATTAAGAAACACAGCCTCTGATTTGGCCAAAAACCCGGTAATACAGTCACTGATTGGTCGACAAGTCTGGAACACAACCTATGATTGTTTGATAAGTCAGGAACACAGCCTTGAATAGCTTCACAAGTCAGCACAACGGCCTCTGATTGGTTGACAATTTCAGGAACACAGACTCTAACTGGTCAACAGACTTAACCCAAGGTGTCAGTGGATGGCTAACAATCATGCTAACAGCAACAATAACTCTCTTCAACACAGAGAAATGGATACATAACCACAGAAGACATTCAGGGTTGGATTTTATCATCATGGACTTATTTTACAAAGTCTCCAAAAGACTCAGTTCACGGCCGGGTTACAGGAATATGATCACACCAGACCCTTCACTGGAATGGCATGACTCTGCAATTCCGGGGCATGCAGTGTTTCTGAGATATTTATTTTTTATGCACAGCTTTCTTTAAAGTTGCATACGTCGTTGACGGACTGAGTAGGTTCACTGGATGATGAAAAATTACATTCAGGCCAGCTTCCAAACTGCACCTCAAAGAGTCAACTCAAAGATCAAAATGTCTCTCAGATCAACACTTGTTCAGTTAGGTGCATGCCCTTTCTGACTGGAACTGTAGACAAGACGACCCGCACAGCTCATTTCATTGTGAAACTCTCATTGTTAGTGCTGCTTCTTGCACTCCAGCACTTTTGAGAAACAAAACCAGTTTCAGTCTCAGTTTCACAAAGGAATTATGATCACTCAACCATGTTCAGCGTGGGGGATACTCTTTCTAAGACATCTGTTGATGCAGAGTTTGCATTGGCCTACACCTCATCAATAGTCAGTGGTGCCTTTTCTATTGCATGGATGAAATGGGTAAAGGGGACCAACACATTGTGCAAGTCAGCAACACAGCCCCGATTGGTCGACAAGTCAGGAACACAGCATCCTATTGGTCGACAAGTCAGGAACACAACATCCGATTGGTCGACAAGTCAGGTAAACAGTATGTATTGGTTTCAATATTAGTTCGCTACCTTTACTCTTTGGTCTGTACTCTTTAGCACCACCTAGTGGTAAAAAGCATATGACTGCACTGACAGGAACAGGAAGTGCCAGTTACATTTTTTAGTGTTATGGGCTCATAGAGGGAGCATTTTCCATGTAGCCATCCTGTTCATCCTGTGCCTTAGAGTCCCCATAACGGCTTCATCCGTAAGTCTTGTACCATATTACACCTTTATTTACCTTTATGTGTGACAAACACATTATTTATTTGGTTTACATCAGAGTGTATATATATATATACACAGCTCTGGAAAAATTTAAGAGACCACCGCAAAATGATCAGTTCCTCTAGTTGTACAGTTTCTGGGTTTGTATTTGACCAAAATGACAAAATGAGCAGTTCTGTTTTATTCTATACCCTACTGGAAACACGTCTCCCAAATTCCAGATCAAATATTGTATTTAGATCTGTTTATTTAGAAAATCACTAATGACCCTCCAGAAGCCTGTTTTTTGAACCATGCTCGCTGTGTATTTCACCCCAGCCACCGCTCGCCAGTCTTTCTGTAGGTCACTTGAGGTCATCTTACGGTGTTTAAGGGACATTGGAATGAGGTGGCGCTCATCACGGTCAGTAGAGAGTGGTTTATATATATATATAAATATATGTATTGTTGTTAGCTTCTTGTGGATGTACTGTAGATATCTTTTAGTATTTATGCAAATATTTACCTGTTTGTACGTGTGTTCTTTTTCAGTTTTACAAATTATATATTTTCAAGCATTAAATCCTGCAACGTTCCACAACGTGCTTGTTCCTTGGAGGATTATTTGGGGAATATAATGTTTAGCTAGCTGCATAGCTGAAAATACATTGCCCAAAACCACTTTTAGTGAGGACAGCGTACAGGAGCACAGCCACGATTGGTTGACAAGTCAGGAACACAACCTCGGATTGGTCTACAAGTCAGGTAAACAGGCTCTGCTTGTTTGATTAGTCAGGATCACAGCTTGTGATTGTTTGATAGGTCAGGAACACTGGTTAAACAGGCTCTGCTTACCTGCTGTGAAATATGTAACTCCTTAATGACTTTCATCCAAAGATAATGCGAGTTCGTTCAAATGGGGAAAATGATAGTCTTCCAAAATATTGATCGGGACGTGTCCCTACCGTCCATATACAGTCCGACGCCCATGACTCCAGAGATGACTCTGAGGATGTAAACACTTTGCTGTACTAAAATCCACCTTACACTGCGACCAGTTCTGTATTCTCTGTGAGTACGACCGCCTTTTCTGCTGGGAGATTGAGGGAAGTGGGTACTGTGGATGGTGGTGGATAGTGCACTGACTGTTTCCGAGTTTGAGGGAACTGAGTGAGTGAGTGAGTGGGTGGGGGAGTGCACGGAATGTGCTGTTCGTGCCACTGTGGTGATTCATGTGAGATTAGTCTTCTCTCTGTTTCATACATGGCCAAAAAACATCACTGGTACGTATTTACTTGTTTTTGTCTAAAGTGGCTTTGATGGAAAAAAACACACTTCTGACCATCTGACACTAACAAGCGGTCCAACAGGACTGTTCTACTGTTATTTAATTAATAGCCTACAGCACACATACAGGCAGCCACATACAGTAGCACTATACATGGCAATGAGGGGTCATCAGCCCCACTATAACACTGAATGAATCACTGAATCAGTCACGTGATCAAACAGTATATCTAATTTCCAGGGATGTAGATCCGTTACCGTGTAAAAGCCGGCCATGCGGTAACGCGAGGGGCCGTCCTTCACATTCAGAAACAGGAAGATGTGCACGCCTCCCAGGACGAGGTTAAACACACGCCAGGACCACCGGCCTACACAGATGTCCGTCTGCTGGGAGACCAACCAGAACGCTGCAATCAGCCAATGGGAACCTAGAACCACAAATAGAGAGAGCGAGAGAGAGAGAGAGATAAAGAGAGAGAGAGAGAGAATACATTTTACACTTAAATATTTTTGTGGGAAAAGACATATTTCATCTTCACTCTACTTTTAAGTTCAGTAAGGAATGTGTGGTTTCTGTTGATTTTAATTCATTTCTGCCAAATTTTATTTTCAATTAATGCTTGATTTTATTATTATTTTTTTATTATATTTTGTTTTACTCCTTTTTATTGTATTGTAAAATGTTGTTAATATTATTAGAATCAATTACATAAAAAATCTAAAATCAACCTTCAAAATGGCACTGGTGCATTTTAACACCACCGTTTATTTATATATCATAAATTTCCTATGATCTATGTAGGTATAGCCACTTCTAGGGGCTTTTTGCGTTTGCACAGCCATGGCGAGGTTTCATTATCTTGAGATAAAGAATTAAAAAAAAGATATGACGGTTAATATCAAATACATTTCCCCATAGCTGCATATTAATTCTGCATGCTTGCTTTAGGTGAAAACTTTTATTTTGTTGCGGATAAAAACAAAAAGAAGGTAAACGGGAGCAGACCAGGACCAAAAATTAGTCACCTTGTGTGTTTAAGGTGGTAGTAACTTCAGGCTCCTGCAGATGGCGCTGCACGGGGATGATGGGGCTATAAATACCTGCGGGGTGTGAGTGACGGGATCCATAGATGGAGAAGAGGTGGTACAGTGCAGGGAATGTCTCGTTCCATGTGTGGTAAATGGCTCCAGAGCAGATGTTAATGATTGGCTAAAAGGAGTGACTGCATTTGGGCGTGCCAAAGACCATAGTGTGAAGGAAGTAGCTGAATCTGCAGGTGTATGGAAGCGTACGGTCATACGGGTCTACCAGCAGTGGCTAAAGAGATCATCAATCAGTGATCCATCTTTTATGCAATATCGTGATCTGCTATATTTCTTAAGGACAATCTAAAAAGCCCTTCAAGCTTCAAGTACAGCTCGGCTCGACCCGCCATCCCTGAAAACGCATGGAAGACAAGTGTCCAGACTCTTCTCTGTCCTGGCTCCCAGATGGTGGAATGAACTCCCACTGGCTGTCCGAACAGCTGAGTCTCTCGCAGTCTTCAAGCGCAGGCTGAAGAACCATCTCTTTGCAAAGCACTTCAGTGAGTGAGCACTAGTAGATGTGTATGTTGAAACTTTGTTTTGCACTTATACTGACCATAACCTTCCTTCTCTCTAGGTATGAGCGCTGGGTTGGGTTGCCAGGTAGTGCACTTATACTTATATGTGTCCGTGTATTGTTCTCTCTAGGTAGCAGCACTGGCCCTTGTTCGGGCAGTGTCTGAGCTCAAGGTGAGTTTTAGACTCCTAACCTACTTATACTAGCAGGGAAACATTATCCGACGGAACACTAAGCACGGTTGTAAGTCGCTCTGGATAAGAGCATCTGCTAAATGCCTTAAATGTAAATGTAAAATAAAGGTAATTAGTTTTTCTTGGACCTCAAGCAAGTTAGCCGGGTAACCTGAAGGAGGCAGAGCTTCACCCATGTGAGCAGACAGTGAAAGAAATGCAGCCCTGAATGCAGCCAAATTCACTTGTTACGCAAAATGTCATGTATTCACCTGAATTAGATTTGACAGCTGGATGGAAATGTAGTTTGTGTGTTTCCCCTTCGTTTAACAGGTGAAGTCTGTGCTCAGCTGTGAGTGTTTGTGCCTTTACTCACTCATGACCCCGATGACCCAGCAGCCGAACGAACGTGTGAAGAGGGCCAGGCTGGCGAAACGAGCGGCCAGCATCCCAGCCCTCCACAGAAGCTGGCACAGCAGGGCGGCGGGCGGCATCAGCAGGTGACCAGGCCGCGTGAGGCAGCACGATCGACTGTACAACACCAGCGCCCAGGAGAGAGACAGCAAACACACAACGCTGCACAGGGCAACTGTGTGGCACCAACACGGACACACACATAAAGGACATAACAATCGGTCATACAGTATCTGTCCAATAACAGATCCTTAGTTTTGTACTGGAGCTAAAAGGCTAATGTGGCTAACAAGTAATAGAACATATACTCCCTCAGTTAGCACTGATCTTGAGGACATATGCAGTCCCACAAGGCTGACGTGGTTTGACCTGCCTGCACAGCTTTACCAACACTGTGTTCCTCCACCGGCACTCTGTGTTGGAGTCATAGAAGGCTAACAACCAAGCGAAAGCAACCTAGCAAGCGCAAATGAACTATCCACCTAGCTTATCTATGTTTTGCCTGTTGTCTGCCCACTTGCCTATATGTTCATTCAGCTGGCCACACCAGCCTTCCCTGGACACACGTCCTGCAGTGAAGTGAATAGAACCCTTAACACCCATAAGAGAACTGCCATATACACTACATTGTTAAAAGTATTCGCTCGTCTGCCTTCACATGCATATGAACTTGAGTGAGATCCCATTCTTAACCCATAGGGTTTAATATGATGTTGCCTCTTCTGGGAAGGCTTTCCACAAGGTGTAGGAATGTGTTTATGGCAATTCCTCCAGAAGCACATTTGTGAGGTCAGACACTGATGTTGGGCGAGAAGGCCTGGCTCGCAGTCTCTGCTCTAATTCATCCCAAAGGGGATCTATCGGGTTGAGGTCAGGACTCTGTGCAGGACAGTCAAGTTCTTCCACACCAAACTCGCTCATCCACGTCTTTATGAACCTTGCTTTGTGCACTGGTGTGCAATCATGTTGGAACAGGAAGGGGCCGTCCCCAAACTGTTCCACAAAGTTGGGAGCATGAGATTGTCCAGAATCTCTTGGTCTGCTGAAGCATTAAGAGTTCCTCTCACTGGAACTCAACAACACCCCCACACCATAATCCCCCCTCCACCAAACTTTACACTCGACACAATGCAGTCAGACAAGTACCGTTCTCCTGGCAACCGCCAAACCCAGACTCGTCCATCGGATTGCCAGAAGGAGAAGCGTGATTGGTCACTCCAGAGAACACGTCTCCACTGCTCTAGAGTCCAGTGGCGGCGCGTTACACCACTGCATTCGATGCTCTGCATTGCACATGATGATGTAAGGCATGGATGCAGCTGCTCGGCAATGAAAACCCATTCCATGAAGCTCTCTACTCACTGTTCTTGAGCTGATCTGAAGGCCACATGAAGTTTGGAGGTCTGTAGTGACTGACTCTGCAGAAAGTTGGTGACCTCTGGGCACTATGCCCTTCAGCATCCGCTGACCCCGCTCTGTCATTGTACGTGGCCTACCACTTGGTGGCTGAGTTGCTGTCGTTTCCAGTCCCTTCCACTTTGTTATAATCCCACTGGCAGTCGACTGTGGAATATTTAGTAGGGAGGAAATTTCACGACTGGACTTGTTACACAGGTGGCATCATATCACAGTACCATGCTGGAATTCACTGAGCTCCTGAGAGCGACCCATTCTCTCACTAATGTCTGTAGGAGTCTGCATGACTAGGTGCTCGGTTTTATACACCTGTGGCCATGGAACTGATTGGAACACCTGAATTCAATGATTTGGATGGGTGAGTGAATACTTTTGGCAATATAGTGTAACTGCCGGATGTGCCTCCATTACTTTGTAGCCACTTTAGCCTCTGAGCTCCAGCGCAAACCTCAACAAGACATCAGACATCAAACATGTCTCAGACTGCATGTGGAATAGACGGGGGAAACTGTGTGAACATGAAGGGTTATTATAGAGGCTGACCTGGCGAGGCGAGGCTGAGCTCGGTCGCTGTGAGGATGTAGGTCTGTATGAAGGACTGAGGGAGCGTGAGGAGGAAGACCTCCAGCAGACGCAGCGCCGACACATCCGCCTGCTGCATCACCACCTGAGCGTGAGACTGCGCTGACCCCTGCGCACGCCACACACACACACTGCAGTCCCACAACCTGCAATCACACAAAGATCAAAGGGGAAGTCCACCAATTATTTAAAATTTCTGGGCTTTAACTGGTAAGCGTCTTGATTTGAAACACTGGATTGCAATCGAATGTTTCAAAAGCGGAGACATATGTGCAGGGCATTGTTCGACAAAACAGCCCCTTAAAAAACTTAATTTAATCATTATTTTACCATCATCAACAGTACATATGATACTCATTTACTTCTGGACAGAAAACATTCATACGTTCATCTTCTGAGCCGCTTATCTTCCTGGGTTGCAGCGGGGGGTTGTGGGGGTGGTGTGCTGGAGCCTATCCCAGCGCTCATTAGGAGGAAGGCAGGAAATACCCTGGACAGGCTGCCAGTCCATCACAGGGAAGACACCCAGACATACACATTCACTCGCACACAGGGGGCAATTTAGCATCTCCAGCTCACCTGACTGCATGTCTTTGGACTGTGGGATGAAACCGGAGCATTTGGAGCACACAGGGAAAACATGCAAACTCCAAATAGAAAGGCCCCCGGACGTCCCAGCTGGGAGCCAAACCCAGGTCCTTCTTGTTGTGAGGTGACAGGGCTACCCACTGTGCCACCAGTATGTCTTCTACATTGAAACACTGTACTACTATGGCTTCCTGGCTGTAATATAGTGCCCCAATACAGAAATGAGTGGAGTTCAGTGAGCAGTGCTGGAACTAGCTAACCGCTGCCAGTGGTGTGAGCACCTTCATTAAAGGAGCCATAGCCTATATTTTACTGTGACCCCCCCCCCCGACCTCCCCCCACCAGGTCAACTTACAAGTTTACGTGGTGGTGTGTAATCAAACAGTCGTAATTCATTTTCACTAAGGCAATAAGCCACTCAACGTCATCCAAATTATCACGCTTCCGGGTCTTCCCGGCTCCTTCGCTCTCCCAGACTCCACTTCCCAGGGGGCTTCGCTTGATGACGTCACGCCCACATGTCCCCAGCCGTCCAACCAGATCCGCTCTAGGTCACCAGAGTTCTAGCCCCAGTCCCTAGTTTAACCCACTTAACTCCAGTATATAAAGCCCTCACTGTCACTTCCCCTTTTCGAAGTTTTGCCAAAACCTTGTTTTGCATTTCTGAGCGTTCTTTCTCTATATCTACTCTTTGGTTCCGATCTATTTTCGCCCTCGACTACCTCTTTGGCTTTCTCCCTTTTCTGGCTTTGTTATTATATCATCTCTGGCTTCCGATCTTCGTTTCCGTTCCTCTGACCTTCCTCTCGCCTAGCCCTTCTAAACCTGTCTGCCTCGCTGACTGTGTTTCCGGGTTCTGACCTCTGCCTGCCCCCGACTCTGTTTATCACCTGATCCTTTCATGTTGTGTTGTGTGTTGCTGCTTGATTCGACTGTCCAATTGTTTAATAAAACCAACTTGCCATTTAGCTCTGCTAACGTCGGTCCGAGTTCTTTGTTTCTGACACAAATACATTGTTGTGCTTCAAGACCACCTTAGCTAATCTTACCCAGTGATTGGATTGGGCATGGACTGGACAAGTTTCTGGATGTAGGCCACATCAATGTTCAGACACTCTCACACCAAAGAATTGTGCAGTGGGGCCAGATTTGGTGGATGCCTTCCCTGGCACAATTCCGAGGAGAATTCCGTGTAGACTGGGATTTTGCCACTGCTGGTAGACCTGTATGACCGTACGCTTCCATATACCCACAAATACTGTTTTGCCTTACAGGCATCAGGTAGCATATTCATAACCATTTCATGTAATACTTTCTCTATAGTGACTTTTAGAAGTGGATGTCTGGTTCCCATCACCACCACTGTGAACTATCTGAGTCTCTCTAAAAGGGAGCGTTTGACACCAAACCACTCTGAATCACTCATTGTTGGTTCACAAGTTAATTACTAAATTATGGAAAATCATTGGACTTCCCATTTATTAATACACACACCTCTTGAAGATGCCCAGGTGGAGTGAATGTAAGGCGATCATGCGACATGTCCTCCGTTCTCCATCTGCCTTGTACCACAGGAAGCTCAGCACCTGCACCATCGACCCCGGCAACAAAAAGGCAAAGGTCAGCCCCGCCCACAGCACCTGCTCCTGCCACAGGTAGAACCCAATGCAGTAGAACACTGGAAAACAAAAGAGAGAGAGAGATATCACTCAGTCCGCTGTAATTAGACACAGGGCTGGAAACCAGCAGTGGGCACTGTGGTCAAGAATTTATATGAAGGTAAAATGAACATGTCAAACAGCTCTTCTATGAACAACTCAACACTGTATATATATATATATATATACATACACTGTGCAAATACACATACCGGACACTTTACTCGGTACCTTGTTTCTACACTCATTGTCCATTTTATCAGCTCCACTGACCATATAGGAGCACTTTGTCCATCTGTCTCTCTGTATACTGTATTACCTTGTTCTTCAATGGTCAGGACCCCCACAGGACCACCACAGAGCAGGTATTATGTGGGTGGTGGATCATTCTCAGCACTGCAGTGACACTGACGTGGTGGTGGTGTGTTAGGGTGTGTTGTGCTGGTGTGAGAGGATCAGACACAGCAGTGCTGCTGGAGTGTTTAAACACTGTGTCCACTCACTGTCCACTCTATTAGACACTCCTACCTTGCTGGTCCACCTTGTAGATGTACAGTCAGAGACGATAGCTCATCTGCTGCTGCGCAGTGCAGTGTTGGTCATCCTCTAGTCCTTCATCAGTGACGCTGCCCACAGGACACTGTTGTGCTGGATAGTGTTGGTTGGTGGACGATTCTCGGTCCAGCAGTGACAATGAGGTGTTCAGCAGCACTGCTGTGTCTGATCCACTCACACCAGCACAACACACACTAACACGCCACCACCATGTCAGTGTCACTGCAGTGCTGAGAATGATCCACCACCCACATAACACCTGCTCTGTGGTGGTCCTGTGGGGGTCCTGACCATTGAAGAACAGGGTAATACAGTATACAGAGAAACAGATGGACTACAGTCTGGAACTGTAGAACCACAGAGTGTCCTATATGGTCAGTGGAGCTGATAACATTGAGGTGGTTTTAATAATATGGCTCATGGGTGTAGATAGATAGATAGATAGATAGATAGATAGATAGATAGATAGATAGATAGATATAGATAGATAGATAGATAGATATGTTGGATTACTATTAATACAGTATTATATGTTTTATTGTAAATGTTTGTTAAGTAAGGGAGGAGGAGTCCTAACAGGGAGGAGTCAGGATGAGAGTCCAGAGTTTTACTGTAGTCCATGAAGAAATGACAAGAGAAAAGAACAACAGTCTAGAACAGAATAGAACACTAGAAACAGTAATCTGAAACCAGGGAACAGAACCACACACCAAGCAGAAAGATAAAAACACAGAGTACATATAAAAACACAAACCAGAAACACCTGGGAACAACCAGAGGAGCAACAGACAAGACACAGAGCAAGGGCGAGGCCAAGAACCAAAACAAGAGCACATGGCCAGAGACAAGGGGGAGAATGTAAACATAGAGACAACAGACTGATAAACCAAGGCAGGACCTTTTCTCTCCTAAACAGTAGCCTATTATTTATGAATGTTCTTCTTTTAATTCAGCAGTACGGCTGATCGTAATCGGACATTAGCAAAAACCTGAGAAAAGG
Organism: Semaprochilodus insignis; assembly: GCA_034552555.1. NCBI lineage: Eukaryota > Metazoa > Chordata > Actinopteri > Characiformes > Prochilodontidae > Semaprochilodus > Semaprochilodus insignis. The sequence goes on from CM067481.1 coordinate 65,288, forward strand.
GGCTCAGTCTCGTTGCCTCATACACTTGCACATATGTCTACAGCCATCAAACTCTTCTGGGATATACACTCATCATCAAAAGAATAGCTGCACCCAGAAGGAGGTGTGGGAAGGAAGATAAAGGTTACCAGGAACAATAAATGATGATACATTTAGACTGATATGATCAATATTTATTGAGCTACACATACAGAAGTCTGTCTCTCAGTATGACGCTAACGCAACATTCCAGACGTCTCAGCATGGAGTTGTAGAGGTTCCTAATGGTGTCCTGTGATAATCCATCCCATGCAGCTTGAATATCCTCACACAGTTCCTGCAGATGGTGTGGTAGGGGTGGAGGTGGAGTGACACCAGGCCTTCTGGACGTGTGACACGTAACAACAAACCGTTCATCTTGGTGCTGACCACGGTGCCTCCACACACGGATTCGTTGGTCGTCTCCACCAAGACAAAAGCGGGACTCGTCACTGAAGATGACCTGCTGCCTTTCCGAGTCACTCCATGACAGTCTGGCACGACACCATTGCACTAACAGAATGACTCATGGAGGGGATCACTGCTCGCTGAATGTGTGCAATCGTGGCTGCTGGGTCAGTCAGGTACAGTGATAAGGCCCGTCCTTGCTTACATCACATGTGTGGCCGAGCGTGAAACTTGATTCCTTCGTATGACTCACAATGTCAAACCTACCCACCAAGTTTCATTCCTGTCGGTTGATTCCTTCTGGGTGCAGCTATTCTTTGGTTCATGAGTGTGCATTAATTACAGCAGCATTACTTCATAATAATAATAATAATAATAATAATAATAATGTATCGTTGTTACAATAATTACTCAATAATTACTTAATAATTAATAATTACATGTGAGTTGTGATCAGTTAAATAACTAATCCCAACTCACAAGTAATTACATTCCAAAACATTACTAATTATTATTATTAGTATTATTATTATTACTAGGATATAAACAGAGGGTTTAAGCAGCTCTGTTGTAGTGAGCACAGGCAGCTGCGGTAAGCAGTTCTGATCTTTACGCAGCAGTAAACCGCACACAGTTCATTCACTCTCTAAAGCCAACAGCCATCAATTGTACCGTACAGTGCTGACTGTAGGCCGAAGCCTTGCACGCACACGCACATACGGCCCAGCGCACCAACCAGCACACCAAATTCACCTGCAATCAAACACCCACACACACAAAGCATCAACCTGACACCTCCGTCTTCCACCTGATCTCGGCCCAGTGCCCAGTGCGAGACTGATCTACCTGCACAGGTGAGCAGGTTATCGCTCTAGTATGTGTGCAACTAATCAACCATGTCAAGACATATATGCTCAACCCCAGCTCTCTTCAGCTAACTACAGCAAACACTAACTGACATAAACTAGCTAAGCCAAATTCGTAAGCTAATATCCTGATTTAAATACATCTTCCATTGTTTATAGTTAAAGGGCAACTCCACTGAAATTCTAAAATTCCGGCATAAATAAACAGTTGAGATGTAAACAAAGTCTTTTCAAGCGATTTGGTGGGAAATGCTCCATTCCAGAGTCAGAACTGTTCACAGTGGTGGTGATGGGGAACCAAACGTCCACCACTAAAAACCCCCTCACGTAAGGTTATTATATTAAATGTACAGCCTGTTTTACAATGATACATGGACTTATCACTATTTATATATACCACTATTTTACCATCATGAACATCACATATGACAACACATAGATGTTCAGAGGTTGGTCTGGATAACAAATAAAATGGCTATATGTGTGATGTAGATAGGGCGACTCCTGGTTACCACTGTCAAAAACAAAGCAGTCAGCAAGTTTCTCCACAATCAATGTTCCACATCAAATCACTTTGACTTTGTTTACATCCCAAACACCGGAATACGCAGAAACCTTGACGTTCCTACTGCAACACAGCGCATCAGTCAGTTCCTCAATAAAGAGCGATCTGCCCAGTCGGTGGGTTCTCCTAAAACAGAGCAGCAGAGAGACCACCACACACCTATACACATGCAAAACACCGTCTGCAGTCTCCTACGAGCTTGAGCACGAGGCTCCCCCCGACACACACCTAGCACGCGGGAAAGATGATGCCGCTGCAATATCTACTATGTCAATACGCAATTACACCGACGTGTTTTGGCCCCGACGGCCTCCCACAGCCCCGTGCACTGACTTCAACGCAGCATGCCTGTGTTTGTTTGACTGGTGCTGCGTGGTGATGCAGGTGCAGCCCGTGCATGTCTTGTGTGGAAGCACTCACGCGCGGCTCGCTCGGCCACGAGCACGAGAGCCGAGGCGCCGAACAGCAGCAGCTGCCAGCACGCGCTCCAGCGGCCCGACATGTTTTGGGTCACCGGCACGCGGGGGCGCGAGGGCCGCGGGCTCCGTCTGCCGCCGCGTTCCGTCCGTCCTCGTCCATCGCGTGTGCCGTCACTCCTGTCCTCCTCCCGAGCTCCACAATATCTGACGTCATGGGCCCCCGATTTAAAGGGACAGGGAGCGTGGGAACGCGGAGGCAGCGTCACGCGACGAGGCACTAGAGGGCGCAAGCTTTACACACTTCACACAGCTTTTTATTTATTATTATAGACAATCATATTATGGATTTTAGGGCACATCGATCCGTATATCCTACTGAAGAATCCGACACGGACCTATTTTAATCTGGTCTAGTACTGGTCTTTGCTGGTTTATACTGGTTTATTCTGGTCTAGTGCTGGTCTTTGCTGGTTTATACTGGTTTATGCTGGTCTAGTGCTGGCCTTTGCTGGTCTAAGCTAGTATATACTGGTTTATGCTGGTCTAGTGCTGGCCTTTGCTGGTCTAAGCTAGTATATACTGGTTTATGCTGGTCTAGTGCTGGTCTTTGCTGGTCTAAGATGGTTTATGCTTGTCTAATGCTGGTCTTTGCTGGTTTACACTGGCCTATGCTTGTGTAGTGCTGGTCTAAGATGGTTTATGATGGTCGTGTGTTGGTCCAAGATGGTTTATAGTGATCTAGGCTGGTCTTGTGCTGGTCTATACTGTATATAACTGGTTTATACTGTGTATGTTTGTGTAGTTCTGGTTTAGGTTGGTTTATGCTGGTCCAGCGATAGTCTAAGATTAGGCTTATATTGGTCTATGTTGGCCTAGTGGTGTTCTAAGCTGGTTTTGGTGTATGTCGGTCCAGTCCTGGTCTGAGCTGGTTTATGATGGGTTAGTGTTGGTCTAAACTGGTTTTTACTGGTGTATGTTGGTTTTTATTAGTGCTAGTCCAGAGTTTATTGTATAGTTAACCAATATGATATCTTATGGCAACTATATTCATATTGTAATACTGCTATAATTTTAACTCCCACCAGTATTTGTTGTAATTTGGATGCTGGTATTTTATTAACTGCACTCAAACAATGAAATTGGGGTTAAATTATTCAGTGTGTTCAACTGATATAAATTCTAAGAATATTTTGGTTTAAATGTATTTTTACATAGAACTGATGAACGGCTAACTGTGAGTGAAAATGATTTTGAGTGCTTTACTGGCTGATTGCTCTGAAAACTAAAAAAGGAAGACATTATTGCTTTTAAAATGCCCTTTTGAACATGATCTATATTAATATATATTTCTATAGGATTCCAGTAAGAAACAGCTGCTGTCCAGCACTAGCAGATATCTTGGTTACAACACAGAAGTGCTGCCTATCAAGAGAAAATATATGTTTCATTATTAATCTGATTATCATTGTTAATTTGATACATGGTCTATAAAAATATTGTTTAAATATAAAAAAGCATACTTGGTGGTTCAAATGCAAATATATTTAAAAACTTAATTCCAAAATGTTTAGACAGTATGTGAAATGCAAACAAAACCGATAGCTGTGATCAGTAAATCCTCATTGATCCTCATTGTATTTAAGCAAAAGCAGAACTAATTAATCAAAAATTAATGTTTATTGGAAAACTTATGCTTATCATAAAAGTAATTCCTGGAACATGTTTTAAATAGGTGATGTCATCATGTTTGGATGTCAAAACAGCAGTGAGAAAAGGCAGAGTCCTTTATGAATGAGGGTGGGAGTCGAGGCCCAAAAATGCACAGTCAAGTCACATTATTATGACCACCTGCTAATATCCAGAGTAACTGCCGTATGCAGCAAGAACAGCAGCTAGACCGTCTGGAAGTGACTCAGTAAGGTCCTGGTGGGCTGTCACAGGTATCTGGAGCCATGCTGACTGCAGTGCATCCCACAGCTGCTGGAGGGTGTGCCCACAGATGCTCAATTGGACTCAAGTCTGGGGAATTAGGGGGCCAGGGTAGTACTTGGAAGTCTTGGTCACGCTCTTCCAACCAAAGTCGGACATTTCTAGAGAGCCCATCCGCCCCCGGGGAAGACGATCAGCATGTATGGGTGTATATGTGATCTGCAAGGATGATTTCATACCCAAATCGGTTGAGAGTGGTGCCTTCCACGAAAACTTGACTTCCTTCATGAGCTGCACGCTGACGCCTTCAAAAATAGGAAGTGGCCACAGTGATGCGACACCTGTACTGTGTGCACACCAGGGTTGCACGGTATACCAATACTAGAAAGGTATCATGAGACCCTGCCATATAAAGCAGTACAATACCACATTTTATTAGTAAAGGTATTTAGGAGGGTCAGTGTTTTAAAAGAGCCAATGAGTTGCATCGAAATGCCACAGGAGGGCAGTGTGTGCAAACAGCGCTCTGCTTCCTCTTCTTGCAGGCAAACTCAGCAGATTAGATGACAAACTGACTAGAACCATTCAAAAATATTTGAATTTGGATTATATGAATTAATACAAAACAGACATCGAATATTTCCATAATTAAGAAAGTATCTAATGTTAAGTAAATACTGTATTAATAATAAGGTTAAAGAAGTGTCATTTCAGTATCAGATAGAGCGATGAACGTGTTGGAAAGATTTAATTTAGATATAAATGATACCTGAACAACCATGTGGGAAGACATATCCTGTGATCCTGGAAAGTGTTTCAGAAGGGTTAATTTATTGTCCTGCATCCAGCAAACAAATACTACTGTACTAAAGGACTAAAAATGGAAGAAATGTGGCTGAAAGAAGTCCTGACTACTCGGTGATGGACACCAGTGGACAGTAGAACTCACAGCTGTGTTTACTGGTAAAAATAATGGCCAGCACTCACAGGACTGGGGCACAACAGCTGTGGGTCTATAAGAAAACCACGTGCCAGTGAGACTAATCAGCTTCGGTTGGCTAGGAAGCATAAAGACTAGGGATGCAACGAAATGAACGTTTTTGGCCAAAACCAAACAAAATCAAACATTCGGCTGAAGGCCAAATACCTAACACATGTTTTCAGCATTTCATTGATTTTGCCACTTTTCACCGTTGCATAAATTAAATATGCTAATTATGCTAATAATTTATTTTTGTCTTGGTTTTTAAAGAGCAAAACAATCACAAAACTGCAGTTTAAACATATTTACTGAACTCTGAACATTTTAACATCATAGCAGACACAACAACAAAGCACAATATAGCTTAAATACATATATTAGCAATAAAATAAAAAAAAAATCACTGCCGACATGTCTGCTGCATTCACTAAGGCTATATTAGAAATGACATACTACATACTACTCACATACTAAATCTGCCTAAAAGTAGTATGTAGTATGCGGCCAAACTGTAAACCTGTAGTGCGCTGTAGATACGCAGATGGTGTTCTACTCCAGTCAGATGTTCTAGTGTACAGGGGGAGCTATCTTCATGGTGTACTGGAGATCCCCGGATGGTGTTCTACTCCAGTCAGATGTTCTAGTGTACAGGGGGAGCTATCTTCATGGTGTACTGGAGATACCCGGATGGTGTTCTACTCCAGTCAGAGGTTCTAGTGTACAGGTGGAGCTATCTTCATGGTGTACTGGAGATACCCGGATGGTGTTCTACTCCAGTCAGATGTTCTAGTGTAAAGGGGGAGCTATCTTCATGGTGTACTGGAGATACCCGGATGGTGTTCTACTCCAGTCAGATGTTCTAGTGTACAGGTCGAGATATCTTCATGGTGTACTGGAGATACCCGGATGGTGTTCTACTCCAGTCAGATGTTCTACTCCAGTCAGATGTTCTAGTGTACAGGTCGAGATATCTTCATGGTGTACTGTATCCCATCATGCACCGCGGCCTCACCAGCTCTCAGCCTGCCTCAGTCAGAGAAAATGGGGGCAGGTAACACTGGGGAGCAAAACACAGCATAGTGTATAAATGTGGGTGTAGTGAAATAGCCGAGGGGAGCTAACAGCTAGGCTAAACGTATTTCAGGTGAACAGAGCAGCGTTAGCAGCAGCTAGCTCTAAACAGTGGATACAGTAATAACAGCTCTGAGGTAAATGTGAGGTAACTGGTCATGTGACTGTATTAGTAGAACGTGTTACTGTACAGGGTACTACACACAGGGGGCGTATACAGTACATACTACTGTAGTATACAGTGTGCGGTATAGTAGTGTGCCCTTTTCCAATACAGCCAAAGAGCGCCTTCCTCCTCGCTGGTCATGGTTTTATCACAATGTTGTTAAATTGGGGTTTGTGTTTCTGTAGGAGAATCTGCTGTCTGTCTGCCTCGCTGTATCGGCTCGGTTCTGTTCTTTACTCTTTTTGGAGTTCAGTTTGGCTCGAATGCTTGAAGCTGAATAAAAGCTGGGAAACGTCAGCGTGCGCCGGTGTGACTCGCAGTCAAAAACAACCCATTGAAGTGGTATTAGCCTCGAGCAGAGTAAAGGTTCCGTAAAAAGTTAACAGCATCATTAAATATGTCATTGTTCGGCATAAACAGTGTACAATATATAAACAGTTCAGTGTAACTTTTTTCATATTCAGCCAAATAATTTCAATTGCCGAACATTCGGTGCATCCCTAAAAGAGACTGGACTCTGGAACAAGGAAAAAAGGTCATGTGGTCTGATGAACCAAGCTTGACCCTATTCCAGAGCGATGGGTTTGTCTGGGCAATATTGTATTGTAGCTCTGTATTGAGAGCAGCTCCTGTAAACGACACTGCACTCAGAGAATCAGCACAGAGCCTGGATTACTTCTACAAACCGGAGTCCTTTTATTAAACATCTCTTTTCCATGTTTTCAGAATTCTGACCCTGCCTCGTCCTCATCTGTCTTATCTATTTCTCTCTCTCCACACTCTCGCTTTACAACACTTCAACAAACACAGAACCAGGAAGTCACTCCTTCTCAGTTCTGAGGAAACGAAACTGATCTCAGAGTACTGCTCGCTCTCTCTCTCTCGCTCTCTCTCTCTCTCTCTCTCTCTCTCTCTGTGTTTGTGAGTGCAGGAAAATGGCCAGTATTTCAGTAGATCAGGACCAGTTCAGCTGTCCAGTCTGTCTGGATCTGCTGAAGGATCCCGTGGCTATTCCCTGTGGACACAGCTACTGTAACGTGTGTATTAATGGCTGCTGGGATCAGGAGGATCAGAGGGGGGTCTACAGCTGCCCCCAATGCAGAGAGACCTTCACTCCAAGGCCTGTTCTACGCAGGAACAACATGCTGGCTGAAGTGGTGGAGAAACTGAAGAAGACAGAACCCCAAGCTGCTTCACCTCCTGCTCCCTGTTACGCTGGACCTGGAGATGTGGAGTGTGATTTCTGCACTGGGAGAAAACTCAAAGCCGTCAAGTCCTGTCTGGCGTGTGTGGCGTCTCTCTGTGAAGCTCATCTTAAACCTCATCTGGAAATTCCAGCCTTGATCAAACACAAGCTGGTTCCAGCTTCGCCAACACTACAAGAGAAGATCTGCTCTCAGCATGACAAACCCATCGAGATCTACTGCCGGACTGACCAAAGCTGCATTTGCTATTTGTGTACGATGGATAAACACAGAGGCCACGATACAGTCTCAGCTTCAGCAGAGAGAAGTGAAAAGGAGGTGAGGCATAAA
>CM067481.1:94115-105061 GCA_034552555.1 Semaprochilodus insignis
GGGAGCCAGGACAGAGAAGAGTCTGGACGCTTGTCTTCCATGAGACTTCAATTTTATATGATTTCATTTTATTTTTACCGTCATCAATTTGCCCCAGCATTTCTGCTTGCTTCTTAGGTGTTAGCCCTGAAGCTATGAGGCTAACGTAGCCAGCAGGTAATGGGAGCTCGTACCCCACCAGCGAGCGCGGTGTTGACGGTGTGTAAGTCATGCTTGGATTCTTCTGGTGAAGTTAGAAAGCTGGAGTGAACAAAGTAAACAAACACCCTCTCTTGTTAGTCGGAGCATGTCTGCAGGCCCGGAGCTGGATCTAAATCTTTTCTGTTCTGCATGTGTTCGTTCTTCATTCCAGGAGTGCCTTCGTTTATCGCGTGTGTGTGTGTGCGCACGCAGCAGCCGTGGGGCTGCTGGAGGAAGTGTGCGGCTCCGTGTTTAATTGGGTCTGAGGACAGTTGTAGAAGTATTTGTAAGGCCTACAGCAGAGGATGTGACTCTGAAGGTGTTAAAGGTAAAACAGGAGAGCGTGCGGCAGACTTGTGAGGGCAAGTCCACCAGCTTTTCAAAAATTTCAGGATAATTAGATAGTAAAGACGTAAAGAGGGTCATTCAGAGTGGTTTAGTGGTTCTAGAGAAGTCAGATCTGTTCACAGTGGTGGTGAAGGTAACCAGACGTCCCCCTCTAAAAGCTCCCTCACAGAAAGTTACTACATGAGGTGGTTCTGAATACGCTGCCTGATGTCTGAGACGCTGTTTATGATAGTGTGGAGAAGATTTCAGCCTTAAACTCCATTCATGGTGGAGGGATACATGCTGCAGGGCGCTGTGAGGTAAAATAGTCCCCCAAAGAAACTTATTATTTCCAGGTTTTCCAGATTTTTCCATCATCAACATTCCATATAACACGTGTAGGTTCACTGGTGGTTTGGATAGTCAGTAAAGTGTCTATATGTGTGTTCTAGACATGGAGAACCCTGGTTCCCATCACCACCATCACTGTAAAGAACATCTGAACCATCTCACGCCAAACCCGCCCTGTTAAGTCGAATCCGGTGCTCTGTTTCTGCTAAAATGCTACATGTAAGCTAAAAACATGTAGCTCAAATGTGATAATATAACCTATAAGCCTGTTCATGCTCGCTGATGTCACCTGAATATGAACCCCTAGTTCCTGCTAATGACAAGAAGAGCGTGCTGTATGTTGATATGAACATTACTGTAGTGTAATAAGGCTAAAGCTACGTGCGGTCAGCTAAGGGTTAATCCTTTTGAAGGCCGAACGGGTTTGAAGGTGTTTCCTTATCATAACCGACTCTGTTACTGATTAATCTCAGTACAAACGTTCACAGACAGCAGAGGAAAATTCCCCCGCGCGCCGCTAATTCACCCACCTGCCTCACTGAGCGTCAGCGTTAGCTGTGACTGGAGAGCCTGTTGACCGGTGGCCGACGCTAATTTGAAATCAGCTGAAATTAGCCGACACCGTTTCACCTCGTTTTTATCCAGCCTGCTTCCTGACCCCCTCCGGGGCTTCCGGCCTCTTTCACAGCTCCGCTCCGAGGAGGCTAATCCAAACAGCTGCCGGAGTGTTAGCTGAAAAAGTCAGGATTAGCGTGAAGACGGAGAGGGAGGGAGGGAGAGAGAGGCCGCTAGCAGGTTTCTGAAAGCTCAGCAGGTTTCCAGACTTGATTTGTTTGCAATTCCTCTGCAGGCCCGAAACAGTTCTAACAGCCTGCTCGGCCAAAACCCAGATCATAGTAGGCTTCCCAAACAGAGCCGATACGGCTAATATCTCTCATTATGAGCTTCAATCCTCTATGTGTCTAATCCACAGCCGTACTGACCCTCACTCCTCTATGTGTCTAATCCACAGCCGTACTGACCCTCACGTCTTCTAAGACGAGATGGTTAATCTCATATTTTCAGATCTAAGATCAAAATCTTGGCACAGAACAATTTTCAGTGCACACACACATACACATGCACGTTGCGATGGTGCAGGCCATGTGAGAGAGTTAGCATTAGCGTCACCTGTGCTATGTGCATGCGGGAGAGAGGGAATGAGGAAATGCAGGCAGTAATGCAGTAAAGTACACAGGCAGTTTGAAAAATGCATTTGAATGTGTGTTTTGACAGCAAACACACACACACATACACACACACTCACAAACACACACACACACACATTCCTGTATTCATCTCTTAGTGTGGACACTAGTCAGGCACATGCTTTGTTTTGGAGACTCTGTTTTCCCTCAAAGTTGTGCATTTCCAAATAACACAAAGATCGTTTTTAGGTTGGATTGAGGTTCATCCGTGTGTTATCATTACCAACTGGGGACTTGGGGCCTACACACACTCACACACACTCACTCAGGCTCTGAGCTCTTTTGTTTGCTCGGAGCTTTAGTGCAGTATTATCAGAGCTCTTTCAGCTCTAACCGCAGCGTCGCGGCCCATTAACGTCCTGATATCAGATTTATGTCTCTGTGATGGCTTCATGCTCCTGGTTGCCAGTGACGGTGACGGTGACGGTACGGAGACAGTTTATTTATTTTTAAATAAGGTTTTCTTTCTTTTCTTCTCCCTGTCCAGGGAAAGCTGGGGGAACTGGCTGAACTAGCGCTTTAAGTTTTCTAACTCCGTTATGAGGCTGGTGGCTCGTTTTGTTCTGGGTTAGGGTTAGGGTTAAAACCCCAACGAGCACAATGATTCCTTGTATTTCCTTCATTACTTCCTCAGGGACAAAATATTGGAAACACTATACAGCTGAGCTCAGTTATTACAGTTTAGTCAAGGTCACACGCTGTGGGCTATGGATTCCGCAGCGCTCAAGGACAACTACACTTTCAAAGTAACACAGTCCCGCAAAAACCCAGAGAACCCGCAAATTAGGGTTCCTCAAACTGGAACATCTCAGGCAGCCATCAGACTGAGCCAGTTTCCTCCACGTCAGCAAACACAGGAGGTCAGTGTGTTTATAGCTGATCGTGATCAGGATACGGAGGTGCTACGAGGCTAACGTAGCAAGATAAGGACAGTGAGTAACTGGGCCTAAAAAGCCTGGGTGATCACACACTGGTGGTTACGTGGTTCTGACACTGTATGAGTCACTGTTATCTATGAACATGGAATAGAGTGGGCTAGCACGGCTGAAAACGGCTATCAGCACCACTCGTAGCTCCACTGGTCACGACTAGCGCTGTTTTCAAGTGTGAGTAGGGTTCTAGCTTTCTTGGAGGGGGAACCTGTTTATTCTGCAGCCACAGGGTCTTTATTCTGACCACTTTACATAGTTTGGCCTTTGATTTCATCTTCCGCTATAAATAAAAGCTGCGCTCGGCAACGGCCCGTTCGTGCGGCATGGAAAACTTCACTGCAGCGAATTCATCATCCATCTTCGACAGGCTTTCACTGGGTGCCTCCTGGTGGGAATCGTACTTTCCTGATAAATCCGAGAAGCCCTGAAAACAGCATGAGAGCCTTTTCATTGTTATTAGCCATTAGCACCGCACTATTGGCTGTGCATATAAGCTTCCAGTGCTCGTTAGCTACATTAGACTCTTCCTGTTGGACACACACACACACACACACACACACACACACAGACACTCACACAAAAGCCTGCAGTGAGGTGTTTAACACACTCTCTCTCTGAAGCCAAAAGGCTCAAATCCAGCTTCAGCTTCATCAGCGGCCAAACTCACAGGGGCGACTAAACAGCCTTCACCCCTCACACGTCTGGAGACTCCTCACCTCCTTCTGAAACGCTTCTCTCTGTTACCCTTCAAAGCCCTTCCTTTATAAGCTCACCGGACAAAAAATGAGTCCCCTTGTGTGTTTAAGGTGGTAGTAACTTCAGGCTCCTGCAGATGGCACTGCACAAGGATGATGGGGCTATAAATCCCTGCGGGGTGTGAGTGACGGGATCCATAGATTGGGAAGAAGTGCTACAGTGCAGGGAATGTCTCGTTCCATGTGTGGAAAATGGCTCCAGAGCAGATGTTAATGATTGGCTAAAAGGAGTGACTGCATTTGGGCGTGCCAAAGACCATAGTGTGAAGGAAGTAGCTGAATCTGCAGGTGTATGGAAGCGTACGGTCATACAGGTCTACCGGCAGTGGCTAAAATCCCAGTCTACAGGGAATTCTCCTCGGAATTGTGCCAGGGAAGGCATCCACCAAATCTGGCCCAACTGACCAATTCTTTGCTGTAAGAGTATCTGAACACTGATGTGGCTACATCCAGAAACTTGTCCGGTACATGCCAAATCCAGTCCCAGCTGTTGTTGGTGCTGGTGGAGGTGCTACACGCAGTATATCTAGATCTACACTGTTGGAGTAATTACAGATCAAAATCACCAGCATCTCAAACCCCCCCAAAATCAGAACGTCGCTCGCTCGCTGTCTGACAGAAGCGGTTCCTGGCTTTGATCTTTGTGGTGGGTCTTCGTTAGGTGTTCGGGAGAGGAGAGTTCTCTCTGTTTTCCTCTTTTCTATCCACCTGAACTCTCCCCGGCGCCTCTGATCTCTTATTGATGATATGTTTTTCACTTCACAAACAAAAACAACCACAACAAAAAGTAAACAGAGTCCAATACTGAAGAAGTGCCGCAGTTTTAAATTCTTTATATTGCTGAGCTGAGTTCTGACACGGTACGAGACTGCTTCACTACTAACCCGGCTGCAGATGGAAACAATGTCAATAATGAAGAACACTGTATGTACACTCATCACCAAAAGAGTAGCTGCACAAACAGCTGCACCCAGAAGGAATCAACAAACCAGAGTGAAACTTGGTGTGTAGGTTTGACATGGTGAGACATGCTAATGATTCAGGTTTCACGCTCGGCCGCACATGTGACGTAAGCAAGGACGGGTCTTATACCTGACTGACCCAACAGCCACGATTACAGACGTCCAGCGAGCAGTGGTGTCCTCCATGAGTCATCCTGTTAGTGCAGCACCATTGGCAGACGGCTGCACCACGCAGGACTACATGTACACAGACCGTTACCACGACTGTCCTTAACACCACGTCACCGTCACCAAAGACTGCAATGGTGTCGTGCCCGACTGGCACGGAGTGACTCAGAATGGCAGCGGGTCATCTTCAGTGACGAGTCCCGCTTTTGTCTTGGTGGAGACGACCAGCCAATCCGTGTGTGGAGGCACCGTGGTCAGCACCAAGATGAACGGTTTGTTGTCACGCGTCACACATCCAGAAGGCCTGGTGTCACTCCACCTCCACCCCTACCGCACCATCTGCAGGAACTGTGTGAGGTATTCAAGCTGCATGGGATGGATTATCACAGGACACCATTAGGAACCTCTACAGCTCCATGCCGAGACGTCTGGCATGTTGGGTTAGCAAACACGGCGGCCCGACGCCATACTGAGAGACAGACTTCTGTATGTGTAGCTCAATAAATATTGATCATATCAGTCTAAATTTATCATCAGTTATTGATCCTGGTAACCTTTATCTTCCTTCCCAACACACCTGCAGTCCCACACCTCCTTCTGGGTGCAGCACAGGGACCCCTAATCTACATTACTGTACTTTACAATAAAGTTTGTTTCTGATAAAAGTGCCAGGATGCTGATCTGGAACATGTGCTGCAGTTCAGGACAGTCTGGATCCGAGACCCGATAAACGCTGGGAATGAAGAGGGGATCCAGAGGATCAGGGCATGCTGGGAAATCAGACTAGCGCAGTGTTTGGAGCTTACACGCACCGGCCAGCCTGCACTCTATCAGGCGCTCACAAGAGCTTGGCAGAGACCAACTCGCACACACTGAGGAGAGCAGATAACGCCGCTGGACTCTCTCCCTCTCTCTCACTCGCCCGCTCACTCTCTCACTCACTCACATACAAGAGGACATACGAATGCATGCACCTCACTCACTCACACACACTTACATATTCCAACTCAGACAAGCTCTCCTCCTCGCGCTTACAGCTGAGAAAGAGAGAGAGGGGGAGGGGAGAGAGAGAGAGAGAGAGAGAGAGAGAGAGAGGGGGAAAGAGAAGGAGGGCGAGGGAGAGAGAGAGCAGAGCGTGGAGAGCATGCAGGGTCCTGCTACAGGGCTGGTGGGTAAATGAAGGACTCTCAGGAACGACAGAGTGATGAAAAAACCCTTCAGCTTTACATTAGACACATTAACACCACCAGGGAGAGAACAAAGGAAAGAAAGAACGAAGTAAAAAGAACAAAATAATGAAACGGTGGAAAAAAAGCAGAGACAGGAGGACAGTTCTGGAAAGACTGAGGGCAGTTTGACTTTTGCTCCTAGAATCCTGCGGCAGTTCTGAGCAGTATGAGTACGGGGTTCACAGGGTTTATAGCAGTCTGAGGGGGTTTGGGGCAGTTCTTGAGAGCCTGGGAGAAGTTCTTTTTTAAGGCAGTTTTTTGGGGGGATTTGAGAAAGTTCTAAATAGTTTAGGGGCCGCTCTAGAGAGTCTAGGGACAGTTCTGGAGAGTTCTGGCACAGTTTTAGAGCGTTTAGGAATAGTTCTTGACAGTTTAGCATAGTTTTGGGGAGTTTGAGACGGGATGAGAAAGGTATTTTGAGAATTTGGGACAGTTTGAGACAATTTTTGGAGAGTTTGGGACAGGTTTTGGAGAGTTTGAGACAGGTTTTGGAGAATTTGAGACAGTTTGAGACAGGTTTTGGAGAGTTTGAGACAGGTTTTGGAGAATTTGAGACAGTTTGAGAAAAGGTTTTGGAGAGTTTGAGACAGGTTTTGGAGAATTTGAGACAGTTTGAGACAGGTTTTGGAGAGTTTGGGACAGGTTTTGGAGAGTTTGAGAAAGATGTTGGAGAGTTTGGGACCGTTTGAGAAGGGCTATGGAGAGTTTGAGAGAGTTTGAGAAGGGCTATGGAGAGTTTGGGACAGTTTGAGAAGGGCTATGGAGAGTTTGGGACAGTTTGAGAAGGGCTATGGAGAGTTTGAGACAGTTTGAGAAGGGCTATGGAGAGTTTGAGACAGTTTGAGAAGGGCTATGGAGAGTTTGGGACAGTTTGAGAAGGGCTATGGAGAGTTTGAGACAGTTTGAGAAGGGCTTTAGAGAATTTGTCACAGTCTGACGGTAGTTTTAGGCAGTTTGGGGCAGTATTGGGCAGCTCTGGAGAGTGTAGGGGAAGTTTATTGAGTTCATTGATTCACTCTTCAGCCGTTCATGCATGAGTCATTTACACAGGAGAACCAGACACGACTCAGACACACCGGCACTGAACCTGTGTGTGTGTGTGATGTAATTTGAGACATGTTTTTGTGTGCGTGTAATACGAGACCAATTTCTTTGTGTGTGTACTTCTCAGGTGAGAGCACACAGCCTCAGGACAAACACACACACACATACAGTCACCTCACCACACCTCACCCCTCCCCCATAATTACACACCACTGACGCCCTGCAGCTGAAACTCTCCCCTCTCCAGCCATTCAGACTTCTAAACCAGATTAGCTGTAGGAATGTGCACAGATTAGAACTATTCACTAAAAATATACACTCAACCTAACGAGAACCTATATCACAATACCTACATTTAGAGCTTGGAGTTATACACTCGACCTAATGAGAACCTGTAGAACCTAACGAGAACCTATATCACAATACCTACATGTAGAGCTTGGAGTTATACACTCGACCTAATGAGAACCTGTACAACCTAACGAGAACCTATATCACAATACCTACATGTAGAGCTTGGAGTTATACATTCGACCTAACAAGAAACTGTAGAACAGACTCAGTATATACCACAATACCTACATTTAGAGCTTAGAGTTATACACTCGACCTAACGAGAAACTGTAGAACAGATTCAGTATATACCACAATACCTACATTTAGAGCTTAGAGTTATACACTCGACCTAACGAGAAACTGTAGAACATGAAGAACTTTATACTCACTTTGACTAAACTGACCTTCCAGAATCTCACCCTGGATTATTTAGGGCGCGATTAGCCTAACAGCCTAAGACCTCTGGAGAAGACGGACCGGCCCTTTCCGCTCTTTGCCGTGTGTATCCGTAGGAGCCCCTGTCTCTTCGTATTAGCAGGCTAGTAGCTTAGCCATCTTCAATAACATCTGCTGACCTTGAATCTGAGACAATTAGCGGCTGATGAGTAATTTAGATCAGGGCGATTAAGAGACAAGACAGATAAAAATCATTCAGCGGGCCTTCAGACAGATACGGACACCGCCGCAGGGCAGCCGCAGCAAGAGCGGGTTCAGCTGAAAATGCTAACACGGCTAATGATGAACGTGGATCTGATAGCAATATCAATCAAACTCCCAGAGTTTCACCTCCAACCCTGAGACATGTGCGGTTAGCTTTCTTAGTTTTAGCGCTGGACCTACGAGGCTAACGTTGACAGTAATGGAGGCTTATGCCCCACGGATTAGCATAGCGCTAGCTGCATGGCTACATCTTCACTGTGTGATGTTCAGTAGCTAATAGACCTGATGATGTGATGCTGTATGATACACTGGTATCTATCATTTCCCTCTTTCTCCCTCTCTTCATCATTCTCTCTGTTTCTTCTTCTTTCTCAACTTTCTTTCCTTTCTGTTTGCCATAACCTCCCTCCCTATCCCTCTCTCTCCCTCTCCTTTTCTTTCTTCTGTTGATCCTCCCTGCCCTTTTCATTCTTTTTCTGTTTCCCTTCTCAGTTTCTTTTCTCTTCTCTCTTCTGTTTCTCTCTTCTCTCCTGCCTCTCTCTTCCTTTCTTTCTCTCTCTCTCTCTCTCTTTCATCTTCTCCTCTTCTGTCCTCCTTTTAATTTTTTCTTTTCTCCCTCTCCATTTCCTCTTTTTCTCTCATTCTCTACCCTTCCCTTCTTTCTCTTCTCTTCTTTTCTCCTGTCCTCCGCTCCTCTCTCTGTCCTTCCGCCTCTCATTACTGTACATCAGTAGGTATTCTGGTTGAGTGAACACACACAGGTTTCCCAGAGATAGATAGATAGATAGAGAGAGAGAGAGAGAGAGAGAGAGAGAGAGAGAGAGAGAGAGAGAGGTCTCAGTGTTTGGTTTGTTTAATTGAATGTGACGCTGGTGAGCGATCAGTGACCTCTTTCTGCTGATTGCTACACTCTTTCTTTCTTTTCCATTCTTTTTCTTCTCCCTCTCTCTCTTTCTGCAGTTGAGCAGTTTGATGGAGTTAATGTGAACTGATGGGCCCTTTTGTGTGCAGCAGGAAACAGTGCAGAGAGAGAGAGAGAGAGAGAGAGAGAGGGAGAGAGAGAGAGAGAGAGAGAGAGAAGTTTGTGTTGTTGAGCTGAGTTAATGAAGAACTGATATCCAATGAATTACACAGCAATTCCGAGAAACTGGTGGAGTTCCCCTTTAACCACTAGGCCCGGTCTGCTATGAGTGTAGGCCTCGAGGTGTAGCACAGTGCTAATCGGTGTATATGAGCTCCGATAGATACATTAGCCTCATAAACAGCCACAACACTGAGCAGTTAAAGTTTTTCACTGGAGGAGAGAGAGGGAGAGCAGATGATGAGATGTTTAGGGGAACGTGTGGAGCCACTGAGGCCAGAACAACTGAATATGACATTCACACATGCGTTATCAGAGAGAGAGAGAGACAGAGAGAGAGAGAGAGAGAGAGAAGACAGACAGAGAGAGAGAGAGAGAGAGAGAGAGAAGACAGACAGAGAGAGAGAGAAAGAGGCAGAGACACTGCGACTGGTCCATCTGGTTGATCCCCCTGTTCAGCACCTCCAGCGCTGAAGCCCATATGGTACAGACCCTCTGCCCAACACACACACACACACACACACACACACACACACACGGTTTTTATAGTTTTTCATCTACACTATACAGCAGAGCGGGACGTTCTGGAGCAGCCATGAGCAAACATGAGCCTAAGGTCACATAAGGTCACCATGTCCAATGCCAAGCATGGGCTAGAGGGCCATAAAGTCCCCCAGCACTGGGTTGTGGTCATCCAACATCTAGTGTAAAGGGCTGTCACACACACACACACACACACACACACACACACACACACACATACACAGCCAAGATGGCCAAGAGTCCACACTGATGTCATCATCAGGACGGAGAGGAGAACGAGGTCATTCAGCATGGCCGTTGGCCGTAACATGACCAGAGAGAGAGAGAGAGAGAGAGAGAGAGACAAAGAAAGAGAGAGAGAGAGAGAGAGAGAGAGAGAGAGAGAGATAGAGACAAAGAGAAAGAGAGAGAGAAAAAGAGAGAGAGAGAGAGAGAGAGAAAGAAAGAACAGATATAGGCAAAGAACAAAAGAAAGTAAAAGAAAATAAAGAATAAAAACGAGAACAAAAGAAAAAAGAAAAATAAAGAAAAAGGAAGAGAAAAGGTTATACAAAAGAGATAGAAAGAATGAAAGAACAAAACATAAACAAGAGAAAGAAAGAAAAATCCCACCAACACATCCACCAGGAACGATTCAGCACCGGTGCTCCATGGACACACTTCATCCACGTCACCTAATAACAGCCTCACTTCCCAAACAACAGCTGAGTGACCGAAAGCCCCCCCGAGCGCTGTGGGGGGGGGGGGGGGGTGGCGGTGCAGGGCAGGGTGGGTGTCCCTCATTACACTGGTTAATAAAGGCCTAAATCCTACGCAGGATTACGCTAAACGTTTGACATTTCGGAGCTGTCGGTCCGTAAATCCCCTTCACTTTCCCATTACATCACGCAACAGCGGCAGCGGAGAGGCGGATCAATACGGAGAGAGAGAGCGAAATGAAAAAGGAGGATGGGTTAACCATTAAACACTACGTTCAGGAACCAACAATTGGTCAGTGACGTCACTGCAGTGATCCATAATGTTCATATATGACCCACACGGTCAACCTGACAGACTGTAATACACTACAGGAAGTGTAGGGGGCGATACGACCCACACGGTCATTCTGACAGACTGTAATACACTACAGGA
>CM067481.1:117241-148774 GCA_034552555.1 Semaprochilodus insignis
CTCTCACTCTCTCTCTCTCACTCTCTCTCTCTCTCTCTCTCTCTGTCCCACTCTCCTTACTCTCTCTCTTTTACTTTCTCTCACTCACTCACTCATTCTTTCTCTTTTTCCCTCTCCCACACTCCTCACTTTCCTTCTTTTACTTTCTTTGTCTCTCTCTTTCTCCCACACTCCTAGTTCTCTCTTACTTTCTTTCTCACTCACTCTCTTTTTCTCTTTCCCACTCTCCTCTCTCTCTTTCTCTCTCTGTCTCTCTCTCTCTTACACCCTCCCTCTCTCCCACTCTCCTCACTCTTTCTCTTTTACTTTCTCTCTCTCTCTGCATCTCTCTCTCTTTCTCCCTCTTCCACTGTCCTCACTCCCTGTCTGTCTCTTTCTCTCTCTCTCTCTCTCTCTCTCTCTCTCTCTCTTTTACTTTCTCTCTCTCTTGGTCTTCATACACTAATGTGACAGTAATATGTAGGTTACTGTGAGGAGGAAGATGATGGGGGATGATGATAAAGAGTACATGGGAGTGTGTGTGTGTGTGTGTGTGTGTGTGAGAGAGATTTAGGGGCGGGGCCAGTGCCCTGCTGCCCTCAGGCCGGTCACTGAGTGAAGGAGGGATAGGAGGAATGAAAAGTGGCCGTTGTTCTTCAGCAGTGGGGTGAAAGTAGGTCGTTGCGCTGAACTGCTAAAATAACCGTCTTGGGTTCCGGAACCTTAATGCAGAGCTAAAAGCACACTGAGCTGCTTCAGGACTCGCTGTAGAGTCTGTTATCCTTCAGGGTTAAACCGGAGACACATACAACCCGAATACAAGCAGGCATTAAAGAACCCATATCACACAGCACTGACAGGAAACATCTCCTGTTTGATCCGGTATGTCATAATACAAGAACCTCTCCATCCCATACGGTCTTCGGCTGCAAGACTGTTTCTGCTAACACACAATGAAAATTGGTGTGTAGGTTTGACATGGTGAGACATGCTAAAGATTCAAGTTTCACGCTCAGCCGCACAGACCGTAACCAAGGACGGGCCTTATCTCTGTACCTGACTGACCCAACAGCCACGATTACAGACATCCAGTGAGCAGTGATGTCCTCCATGAGTCATCCTGTTAGTGCAGCACCATTGACAGACGGCTGCACCACGCAGGACTACATACACACAGACCGTTACCACGACTGTCCTTAACACCACGTCACCGTCACCAAAGACTGCAGTGGTGTCGTGCCAGACTGTCATGGAGTGACTCAGAATGGCAGCAGGTCATCTTCAGTGACGAGTCCCGCTTTTGTCTTGGTGGAGACGACCAACGAATCCGTGTGTGGAGGCACCGTGGTCAGCACCAAGGTGAACGGTTTGTGGTCACGCGTCACACGTCCAGAAGGCCCGGTGTCACTCCACCTCCACCCCTACCGCACCATCTGCAGGAACTGTGTGAGGATATTCAAGCTGCATGGGATGGATTATCACAGGACACCATTAGGAACCTCTACAGCTCCATGCCGAGACGTCTGGCATGTTGGGTTAGCAAACACGGCGGCCCGACGCCATACTGAGAGACAGACTTCTGTATGTGTAGCTCAATAAATATTGATCATATCAGTCTAAATTTATCATCAGTTATTGATCCTGGTAACCTTTATCTTCCTTCCCAACACACCTGCAATCCCACACCTCCTTCTGGGTGCAGCTGTTCTTTTGACGATGAGAGTAAATAATGAGTAAATGGACGTAGGAGACAGAATCAGTCAGTAGGAGACAGAGTCAGTAATTCGCGGTTCAGATAACAGAGCTCTGTTTGGCTGGTGGTGTGATGTGTTCGGAGCTGAATAATTAAACCCTTTAAGGAGAAGTTTGAACACACCACAGTAACAATGCTATCGCGTATCAGTGCGATTGTTATTTTTCCCCCCACGAGACAATCAGACATCATTAAGCCTAATTTTGAGGCCGTGCTGTAAATCGTTGGCAGTGAGACGGTCGTTCAGGTGTTTGCGTGAGAACTGATTGCTGCTAATGTAGTGAAATTAGCCGTGTGAGCACTAGCGCTGAATGTAAATGGATGGAGGGATAAAATCTGACACGGTACGGAGCAAAACCGCCACTCTCACCACCCTTATTACTCAAAACGCCACGTACACGTACACGGCCGGAGAGACGGAGCAGCAAACAAAACACCAGTCACAGTTAAAGCACTGGACACAAGTGTGCTGATTATATTGTACTTCTCATTTAAAGGGGTCCAGTTCTGCTTTTCCGGTTTTCCTTATTCCTTTACTGTGTTGTGGAGCTGTTTGTGCATGTACACGTTCTGCAGTTCCCGCCCTTTTCTTTGTTTCACGATGATGTCATCTCGTAACACAGTCCTCACTGCCCGCCTACTGGCAAGCTCGGCACGCCCTCCCACAAAACACAGAGAGCTAAACCAGTGAAAACAGACCACTCTGAAACCGGTCCACTCCAGTCTAGCTTGTGAAGGTGGATCTACCAGGCTGTTCTACCAGACTTTCAGGGTCGGACTCTGGATCGAACTGATACGGCAGAACCGACACCATTGTAGAAATGGACAAAGTGGTGTGGGGGTGGAGCTTTGTAGCATGATGGCCACTCTGGTGGTTGACCAGTCAGAATAGAGAGTGTGAGCTGACCAATCAGACCACTCTGGGCTTGTCAGAAGGCGGGCCTTAAAGACAGGAGCTCTAACAGAGCGTTTCAGACAGAGGGTGAATACAGATGTGCAGTATGAGGAAAATACTGGGTTCTAGGAACATTGAAGCATATAAATCTGTTCTAGTAGAACCCAAACACACACTTATCAACACTGATAATCAGCACCATAGGTCCCCTATTAAAGGTCCCATATCATGGAAAGATATGAAACACGACTAAAAGGTAAACACTGTTAAACAGCCTACAGCTGTTTAGCTCCGCCCACTCATTTCAGTGTGTCAGCTCAGACTGCTGTTTGAATTAGAGCGTCCAGTCAGAGAAGAGCTTGTTTGCATACTGTGGCATGTGAAAGTTTGGGTGCAGCTGGTCAAACACCAAGAGCTCCTTTACATTATCGCATATGGACCCTTTAACGGTGGCGCTAATGCTAATACTGTTTTTGCTTTGAAGTTTATTTAAATTTGTTTTTTGTATGTTTTCCAGGTGCTACAGAGGAGCCGGAGGTGATTCCTGACCCGGCGAAGCAGACAGACCGCGTGGTGAAGATTGCAGGAATCAGTGCTGGAGTGCTGGTCTTTATTCTGCTGCTGCTGGTGGCCATTCTGCTGGTCAAGAAAAGGTAAGATTAATGACCTGTACAAGTCTCCACTACACGCTCACATACGTGCTCTCTCTCTCTCTCTCTCTCTCTCTCTCTCTCTCTCTCTCTCTCTCTGACACACACTCACACACACACATTCACACTGCTATTACACAAACACAAACACTCCTCACATCCTTCATGTCCATCTCACCACATGTGCATCAGTCACTGCCATGCTGCCCCGTGCTGCCCTGTGCTGACCGCTAGATGGCAGTGCTGAGCTGACAGCTGTAGTGTGTGTTAGAGGCAGTGATGAGTTCTCATTGTGCTGCAGAGTCACAGATCAGACAACCTGCTGGACGAGATGTTTCAGTGTCTGTATCTGCTGAGAGGAAACTCGGGCTTTACCCGTAAGTGAAGGTGGGCGATGTCACGTGACGTGTATCACAGGATCTGGTGTTTCTGAAGCGGTGAGGACTTTGGGAAGGTTAAAGTTCAGCCGTGAAACAGAAGCAGCGGTTTTTTGAACAGCTGGCAGAAATAAGTGACTAGAATAAGATGATGTTGTGACGGGCTGCTGTCCAATCAGCTGCTCCTTACTACACTGCTCATTATCAGCTTTAATGCTCCTTCTACATGTGTGGAGATGGGGAGAGAGAGAGAGCGCGAGAGAGAGAGAGGTATATTAGGATATGTGAGTAAGAGAAAGAGAGAGATTGGGAGACACTTGGGGAGAGGTATAGAAGGATGTAGAGAAGAGAGAGAGGAGGGGTAGAGAGAGTCAAAGTAAAGAAATATGGGGGAAGGTATAGGAGTATATCAAGGAGAGAGAGAAGAGGGATAGAAAGAGAGAGCGGAAGAGAGAGAGAGAGACAAAGAGAGAAAAGAGATTGATTAGAGAGAGGCATAGAAGGACATAAAGGAAAAAATGGTAGAGAGAGAAAAGGAGAGAGAGAAGAGTGAGAGGATATAAGGGAGAAAGAGAGCGAAGAGAGAGACAGAGAACAAAAGAGAAAGAAAGGTGGAAGAGAGAGAGGGTGGTAGAGAGTAAGAGTGAAGGATGGAGAGATGGAAATAGAGAGGTGTAACAACATCCAGCAAGAAAGAAAGAAAAGGGGGAGAGAGAGGAGGAGGAGGTAGATAGAAAAATGAACAAATGGAGAAAAACCAAGAGGGAGAAGTACGCTCTGTACAAGGACAAAGAGAGTTGGGGATTGACTGAAATGAAGAGAGAGCAAGAGAGGAAGAATGAAGAAGTAGAGAGAGAGAAACGAGGGGGAGACAGACTGAGATAAGGAGAGTGCGAGGAGGGATTGACTAAAAAGAGAAAGAGAGGGAAGAGAAGAGAGGAAAAAGGGGGAGAGCGAGGAACAGAGGAATAGTTAGAGAGAGAGAGAGGGGGCGAGAGAGCTGAGGTTAGTATTGATTTTCCTTCTGTGTTCAGATTAACTTCCATAATGAAGCCGGCAGTCCGAGCCGGAGCGTTTAGAAAAGCTGCATGTACTATTATTCCCCACTGAAGAAAGAGATTGTTTTAAAGGGAAAAAATCAATTACTGCCTCGGTTCCCCGCACCCTCAGCACCCTCCCTCACCCCCCCCCCTCGCTCTCTCCCTCTCACACGCGCTCGCTGTCCCAACACGTGTGCAATGGCGCCATCATGTGGTCCGTGGCGTCCCCGTTTCCACCTGCAGCTTTAGCAGGAGCGGCTCTTTGCGTGCTCCTCGGGTATCTCCACATCTTCATGAATTATGGATGGAATGTTAAAACAACGAGCAGCTTGTACGACATCTCTCAGCCGCCTGATCGTTATGCTGTGATATAATTTCTCTGGCATTAATATGAGAGTGGAACGACAGCAGGACACGGAGTCTCTGAATACTGATGGAACCCGAGTGTCTGCACCACACCAGATTCAGTCTGACACCAGACAGCAGCCTGGCCTGCTCTGAGCACTACAGCAGAGCACATCAGCTTTAAGTATGACCTGATCTGGCCAGGCCTGACCGCACCGTGGGTAGTCACAGAGGTGTAGGACGGATAGGTGTTGGGGTACTGGGGTAAATGGGTATTGGTATCAGTGTAATGAGGTTGTGGGGTAGTGGGGTATTTGGTTGGTGGGACACTGGGGCTATGGTGTAGTAAAGGTGTGTTGGGGTAACGGGGTAATAGAATGATGGTGTAATAGAGTGTAACGCTTTGTTGTGCTTTTAGGGCAATGAAGCAGCTGTAATGGTGTGTTGGAGTTCTAGTGTAGTGGAGTAACGTCATGCTCTGGTTCTAGACTAATGAAGTAATAGTGTGTTGGAGTTCTAGTGTAATGGAGTAGCATCGTGCTGTGCTTCTAGGCTAATGACGTAGTAGTGTGTTGTGGTTCTAGGCTAATGAAATAATGGTCTGTAGAAGTTCTTGTGTTTCTAGGGTAATGGAGTAATGGTATGTTGGGGTTCTAGGGTAATGAAGTGATGCCGTGCTATGGTTCCAGACTAATGAAGTAATGGTGTGATGTTATTCTAGTGGAGTGAACTAATACTCTGCTGTGGTTCTAGGCTAATGAATTAGTAGTGTTCTGTGGTTCTAGGCTAATGAAGTAGTGGTGTGTTGAGGTCACCACTAATGAAATACTGGTGTGTTGTGGTTCTAGGCTAATGAAATTATGGTCTGTAGAAGTTCTTGTGTTTCTAGGGTAATGGAGTAATGGTCTGTTGGGGTTCTAGGGTAACGAAGTAATGCCATGCTGTGGTTCTAGACTAATGAAGTGATGGCGTGTTGGGGTTCTAGGCTAATACAGTAGTGGTCTAGACGTTCCTGTGTTTTGAGGGTAATGGAGTAACAGTGTGTTGGGTTGCAGGATAATGGAGTAACGTGTGGTGGGTCGTAAGATAATGGAGTAACAGTGTGCTGGGTTGTAGGGTAATAGAGTAATGGTGTGTTGGGTTGTAGGATAATGGAGTAACAGTGTGCTGGGTTGTAGTGTAATAGAGTAATGGTGTGTTGGGTTGTAGGATAATGGAGAAATGATGTGTTGGGTTGTAAGGTAATGGAGTAATGGTGTGTTAGATTGTAGGGTAATGGAGTAACGGTGTGTTGGGTTGTAGGATACTGGAGTAACGGTGTGTTGGGTTGTAATATAATGGAGTAACGGCGTGCTGGGTTGTAGGATAATGGAGTAACGGTGTGTTGGGTTGTAGGATAATGGAGTAACAGCATGCTGGGTTGTAGGATACTGGAGTAACGGTGTGTTGGGTTGTAGGATACTGGAGTAAGGGTGTGTTGGGTTGTAGGATAATGGAGTAATGGTGTGTTGGCGTGTTAGGGCAACGGAGTAACATTGTGCCGTGGTCCAAGACTGATAAAGTGATGCTGTGTTGTGGTTCTAGGCTAATGAAGTAAAGGTGAAGTAAGACTGTCCGTTAGACTGTTGTGAGCTTGTGTTGGTCTAACTGGTCGCGTTGCACCACAAAGAAGCATCCGGTATCTTTAAGCCCTCGTTCTACATCCTGCTCCTCTTCCTCACCCCCGCAGGACGTGCTCCCTGGAGCCAGGCCAAGTAAACTTTTCCTAAGAAGGGTTTGGAAGCAGGCTGGCTGTTGTGCACCGGTTGCCTGTCATGTTAAAGTTATGACCCTGCTGTAGAGGAGACGGTTATTTGTTGAGATGTGGGTGAGTGAAAACATCTCCGGACTTCGGTATACATGGCCCGAGGCCCTGGCTCTCTGTGGCCAAATCATTAGTGAAGAGATTTCAGCCTGTGTCGTTGTATCCAGCGTTGGGTTTAAACTAAATGAACATGCTGAACATGAAAGGACATTATATCATGGTGTTTTTCCCCCTAAGCGCGCGCTGATGAGTGTGTTTGGCTGGGCCTGTAGTGTGAATTGGCCAGCGTTGCTGTGTTTAGCGTTGGCAGAAAGCCTGCGGTGGAATATACGGCTAGCTCCGCGTCTTGGGTCATTTGACTCATTGATGAGGCTGAGTTCTCTTATCCTCTCTCAGCTGGATTTATGCTCACCGTAATTTATCCTCACTTATTGCAGTTCCAAAAATATGACTCTATGATATATATGATATTAGAGAGGGGAAAAAGACAATATCCTTAACTAAGTTTCTTTGACTTTTTGGGCTGTTGTTTTAATATTGTTTTTAATATTCCTATTTATCTGCTTTACGTTGTTCAGAAGGACGCTAGTGTAGAGTTTGCAGTGTAAGTAAGCTGATATGGTCCTAAGAGGAAAATTCAGTGTTACTGGACATTTCAATATTCATAATTCTCACTTGTTGTAAAGATTCCATGTTTTATTTATTAATGTGTTAGGTCAGACACAGTGACTGGTTTTCTTCAGGCTGTCTTCTTTAACAGCTGTTCATATTGTGGTTCTGTTAGGCCTGTTATTGTTCTCCATTAGGCTTAAAACAGTCAGCAGTCTGTGTTAATGCTGTATATAAATTCAGCACAGGGAGAACAGCCTTCGTTTAGAATCAGCTAAGGGAGTACAACACTGTTCCAGGATCAGCCCCAAGTGAACAGCACTGATTCAGGGTCAGCACAGTGATAACTGCACTGAACAGTGCAGAGGGAACAACACTGATCTAGTATTTGCTTAGACACAACTAGGCCCAGTGATCATCAGTTCAGCAACAACAGCGAAGATTCAAGATCAGCACAAAGAGAACATCAAATATTTGGAATTAGCTCAAAGAGAACAGCACTGATCTGTGGTGTGCTCAGACAGAGCTAGACTGAGTAATGATCTGTTCAGAAGGAACATCAACTCAAAGAGAACAGTAATAATTCAGGATGAGCTTGAGTACAACAGTAAAGATCAGGATCAGCTTAGAGAACAGTAAAGATTCAGGATCAGCTTAAAGAGAACAGCACTGATTCAGGATCAGCTCAGAAAGAATACCACTGTCTTGGGATCAGCTCAGAAAGAACAGTGCTGCTTTAGGATCAGCCCAGAGAGAATAATGCTGTTTCAGGATCAGCTCAGAGAGAACAGCACTGTTTTAGGATCAGCTCAGAAACAACTGTGCTGTTTTAGGATCAGCTCAGAGAGAGCAATGCTAAATCAGGATCAACTCAGGATGGCGTAAAGAGAAACAGCACTGATCTAGTATTTGCTTAGACACAACTAGGCCCAGTGATCATCAGTTCAGCAACAACAGCGAAGATTCAAGATCAGCACAAAGAGAGCAGCAATGTTTCAGGATCTGCACAAAGAGAACATCAAAGTTGACATCAGAACAGTAAAGATTCAGGATCAGCTTAAAGAGAACAGTAAAGATTCAGGATCAGCTCAAAGAGAGCAATAAAGTTTCAGGATCAGCTTAAAGAGAACAGTAAAGATTCAGGATCAGCTAAAAGGAAACAGTAAAGATTCAGGATCAGCTCAAAGAGAACAGTAAAGATTCAGGATCAGCTAAAAGGAAACAGTAAAGATTCAGGATCAGCTCAAAGAGAACAGTAAAGATTCAGGATCAGCTCAAAGAGAGCAGTAAAGATTCAGGATCAGCTCAAAGAGAACAGTAAAGATTCAGGATCAGCTCAAAGAGAACAGTAAAGATTCAGGATCAGCTCAAAGAGAACAGTAAAGATTCAGGATCAGCTCAAAGAGAGCAATAAAGATTCAGGATTAGCTCAAAGAGAACAGTAAAGATTCAGGGTCAACTGAAAAAGAGTCAGAACAGGCTCAAACAGAACAGTCAGGATCAGTTCAGCGAGAACAGCGCTGTTTCAGGATCAAGTCATTGTACTCCTACTCACCTCCCCTGCTGACCATGTACAAGGCCCATTCTTACTGAGTAACTGGAGGAGAGGAGGGAAGGTTTGTTGTTTGACTGCAGCGAGAGGGGCTTACTGGGTCCATTTCCTGACCATCCATCATCCTCCTCCCATACAACACGGCTGCCATTCTTCGTGCAACTTCAGAGCACATTCATGACTTTTCCTAGCTGTATTCCCAGACTGTGATTTCCCAGCTCCGGGGAAAGTTCTATTTTTTTTTTTTTAGGCTGCATTAATTACCATTTGTGTGCGAGAGGTTTATCTTTTGTTTGTTTTGTAGAACATGTGTTCATCATTACCGCCCTCCTGAAATAAACGAACGCAGGTTATTTCCTCACGGAGTGTCCATGCACAAGTGCAAATTAGATTTCCCATACCAAATCGGAGATCTGTGCTGAAGCCCTGGGAGATACTGCATCTTTAAAATGGTGGTCGATGATGATGCTTGCTCTTTCAGGATGTCCGCTGCTTACCGGCTTTAATTTGCAGCGTTTGATTTCCTTGATTTCTGTTGTGATTTGTTTCACCTGCACTAGTTGCTGGTGCTCTTAATTGCTTGCTGCTGAGGTTCTAGAACGTGTTTAATGAGTCTGCAGCCAGATGCACTCAAATTATCATAGCATCCAGATTTGCATGCGATGATTTTCATGTTTATTTCTCTTTTTTAAAATTTTTTTTTTACCTTTTCTTTGTTTTCAGGTAATTAGATTGCATGCAAATTGCCACAGGCATGTGTTTATGGAGTAATAAGGCAAATCATAGACAGAAAAGCTCATAAATAAATAAATAAATAAATAAATAATCCTAAGATGTGTTGACTGGCACAGTTCTGCTACTCCTGTTGGATCCCGATTCTGCATTGACCACTATTTCTTCATTCTGTTTGTGCTGTTTCTCGTTTGCTTGCCAGGAGGACCTACTATTCTTACTCATATTACCTGTAAGTAAAAAACAGACTGGATAAAGACAAGCAAAACCAGTAGACGGGTTGTTGGTCTTTGTCTCTGGCTAGTCCTGTTAGTGTTTTAAAGATGCAGTATCCTTTTTTCAAGTGAAAACACGAACCGCTTCGGCCAAACTCTCACTCTGCCATTCTACCAGCTCCAACATGCTCCGTGCTCTCAGCCATGATCCAAGCGCTGTGTTATTTGAAAAAAGAATGCTGCACTTGTGTCTGTATGTCATTTCTTCATGTCCTGATTTTATTTTCAGTTATGCATGTGTGTGTGTGTGTGTGTATGTGTGTATCAATTGGTCATCCTCGCTATCCATCTCACACTCACACTCCACTCATACCGGTCTGTTCAGTGTATAGGGGTGGTGTGTGTGTATATATATAAATTAGTTATATAAAGTGTAAATACCTTTAAATATATTATTATTATTATTATTATTATTATTATTATAAGCTCACTTGACAACAGATGAGTCCCTAATAGCATACCTAATAGTGTGTAATACCTCTGTGAGCACCAATAACAGCTGTGACTGGATTGGGCATGTACTGGACAAGTTTCTGGATGTAGCCACATCAATGTTCAGACACTCTTACATCAAAGAATTGGTCAGTTGGGCCAGATTTGGTGGATGCCTTTCTCATTCTGAGGAGAAGGTTCTGCACAGTTTTGTGTGTATTATTATTATTATTATTATTATTATTAAGATATTTTTAGGAACTTTTTAAGGAGATCAAAGTAATCTATGTAATTGCACATTAAGAAAGACATGTAGTGGTTCTTGTTGTTCATCACTGTCCTGTTCTGTTAGAGATCATATATTTGAGGTCATATGATAATAGACTTACAGCCCTCCACACCGCCCCCCCCACCATCTGCCCATGCCCCCCTTACGTTCATCGTCACCTGTTTCCGTCAGTCACTTCAGCACCTGACACCTCATACTGTGTGTAACTAACCACTCATTCACTCGCATTACATTAGCCATCAATTCCCCAACCGGTCTTACTTACACCTGACCATCTGCAGTCCAGTTCCATCAAACGAACAGACACCGCCTCACCAGCGCTCCACCTGAGCTCCTCAGTGACTTCAAAAAGGTTGCCAGACTAAGAAATGACGCATGCCATACAGATTTCCCATCAAGCATCTGTTTAAAGGGGGCCTATGATGCCTTTCCGGTGCTGTGGAGCTTTTGTGCATGTAAATGTTCTGCAAAGTTCTAAAGCCCACGTACACGCCAGAGGAAGAAACCACAGAAACCACTTTTCCCAACCGCCTGGAACGCCTTAGCACAGTCCTTTTTGCCTGCCTCGGCATGCCCTCACACAACACACAGAGAGCTAAACCAGTAAGAACCGACCACTCTGAAACCAGCCCGCTCCAGTCCAACTCGGGAAGGTGGGTCTACAAGCTTCTTCTACTGGACTTTCAGTATCGGAATCTAGATCAAACTGATTCGGCAGAACCGACACCAATTGAACAGTTGAACAGGTTGGGTGAGCTGACCAATCAGCACAGTGGGCTGACTGTGAGGCGGGGCTTAAAGACCTCTAACAGAGCATTTCAGACAGAGGGAGAAGACAGACATACAGTATGAGGGAAATACTGTGTTCTGGGGACACTGAAGCATGTAAATCTATTCTAGTAGAACCCAAACACACAATTACCAAAACTGAACATCAGCATACTAGGTCCCCTTTGATCTTTAGTTCCTGCTATCTGTCCAGAAGTCCTAACATTCCCTAAATGTTACAGGGCACATTTTTGCCACTCGGATCTGAAAGTTCCGCTTCATTAGGGGCATCACTTTAGGAAAACTCAAACTTGCCAAGAAAGGTTCTCTCCCTAGAAATGACCTAGAAGAAGCACTTTTGGTTCTCTAACGAACCTTCAATACATTGTAATTGAGATGTCTGAATGAGGGTTTAAAGAACCTCCCAATCATGTGTCAAGGAACCTGTTGAAGAACCGTTACATTGGGTGAAGGTTCTTTAATCCATTGAAAGGATCTTCACTTCTTTATATTTCGTTTTACCGAAAAACAGTTCTCTGAAGAACATTTAGTAGATGGTTCTTTAGAGCACCACTTTTGTAAATGAGATGTTTGAATGTGCGTTTAAAGAACCTCCAAGTAATATGAAGGAGCCCTTGCTGAAGAACCATTACATTGTGTGAAGGTTCTTTAGTCCTTTGAGAGGTTCTTCACTTCGGTTCACTCCATTTACAAAAAAAAAAACTGTTCTCTGAAGAACCTTCAGTAGATGGCTCCTTAGAGAGCCGCTTTTGTAGATTAGTTTAAAGAACCTTCATGTAATCTGAAAGAGCTCTTGTTGAAGAACAGTTACATTGTGTGGAGGTTCTTTAGTCATTTGAGAGGATCTTCAGGTCTTTATATTTCGTTTTACAAAAAAATGTTCTCTGAAGAACATTCAGTAGATGGTTCTTTAGAGAACCACTTTTGTAAATGAGATGTCTGAATGAGGGTTTAAAGAACCTCCAAATCATGTGTCAAGGAACCCGTTGAAGAACCGCTACATTATGTAAAAGTGCTTTAGACTCTTAATGGTTCCTTAAGGAACCATTATTCGTCATGTTTTTGAGAAGGTAACTGTCAGTGGAGGAGAAAACATACCTAACATCTGTAAATGTCACCTCAACACATCTGGAATGGTTTGCTTTTCAAATCTCCATTATCATGAAGTGTTCATGCAGCGTAATGAGCAGCTGGTGTTGTCACAA
This sequence comes from Semaprochilodus insignis, assembly GCA_034552555.1. Classification (NCBI taxonomy): domain Eukaryota; kingdom Metazoa; phylum Chordata; class Actinopteri; order Characiformes; family Prochilodontidae; genus Semaprochilodus; species Semaprochilodus insignis. The sequence goes on from CM067481.1 coordinate 129,968, forward strand.
TGGAATGAAGTCTGATTAACACTGATGTTAACAGCTCCCACTCTCCATCCAAACACCATGTAATCCATCATTTGACACGTTTGCCAGTTTTGTTTGGAACGTTGGGGTCCAGGTTGGAGAACAGGCGGTAAGACGAGTGAGTCCATGCGGGTTCTAAAAGCAAGTTTCACTCCTCCCCTTGCCTGGTGGACCCTTGAGCATGACGCTGTATAGAGCCCTCATCTTTCCATGTTAACTCCACCTGGGGTTGTGTAGATGTTTGCACACGGGTTTCCTTCGAGGGTTCCTCTACGTTCTCCTTTGCCATGGAACGACTCTCTCCTCTCTATCCTTTTCTCTCTCCCGCGTCTTGCTGTGGTGTTCTGGTGCATCTCAGGGGCTTGTTGAGTGTTGGGTTTGGGGGCGGAGAGTTGCTTGGTGAATGAGACGGTAACGGTGTCACGTTTCGGTTGATTCGTCAGGAAACTGGCAAAGAAGCGCAAGGACGCCATCGGGAACACCAGGCAGGAGATGACCCACATGGTGAACGCGATGGACCGCAGTTACGCTGAGCAGAGCACCCTGCACGCCGAGGATCCCATGTCCGTCACCTTTATGGACTCGCACAGTTTCAACAACCGCTGTAAGTGCAAATTTGAGCCTATAGAGCCGCAATCCACAACCTCACAGAGGAAACTCTGAGGCGTTACGCTAATAGAACGACTTGGCAACACTTCCTGTGAATCCTGTAATTACAATGCTATAAATAGGCAGTTATAAGCTGTAATAAAGCATGCATAATACCTGGTTATAAGTAGTGATAAGTACACTTTATAGGTGAGAGAATATGAGGTTCTAATCTTAGGATTCATACTGCATTGTAATATTCCCTTATTAGAACACAGTGAAGTAGAATATGGTAATAACTAAAGCAGGGTTCTGATATATATAAACCCCGACCCATCACAGCAGTGGCTACCAACTTAGCTAAAATGATCCAGTACTTCAGTACAGCTCTGGAACTAAATAAGAGCCCACTCCAGTTCCTTCTTAAATCAGCATCTCCACATGTACAGCAGGTTCTTAGTGAGGAGCAGAAGGTTGGGTTCTAGCTTTACTGGCAGATACAGGGAGCGTCTGGTTCATAAGAACAAGGTCAAGCAGCAAACACACAGGACAACACAGCTACAGACCGGCAGAGGGCCAAAACCACTCTCTACTGACCGTGATGAGCGCCACCTCATTCCAATGTCCCTTAACCACCGTAAGATGACCTCAAGTGACCTACAGAGAGACTGGCGAGCGGTGGCTGGGGTGAAACGCACAGCGAGCATGGTTCTAAAAACAGGCTTCTGGAGGGTCATTAGTGATTTTCTAAATAAACAGATCTAAATACAATATTTGATCTGGAATTTGGGAGACGTGTTTCCAGTAGGGTATAGAATCAAACAGAACTGCTCATTTTGGTCCAACACAAACCCAGAAACTGTACAACTAGAGGAACTGATCAGTTTCAGGTGGGCTCTTCAGTTTTTCCAGATCTGTATATAAACCCCATCCCATCACAACAGTGGCTAGCAACATAGCTAAAATGATGCAGTACTTGAATATATTAAAAATTATTTTTTGCAATATTAAAAATAAATAAATAAGCAAAACATCTGACCTGATTTTATAAGTCATAAACTCTTACCTAATAAAATACCATGTAATGTAATTATAACCACTTAAGAGCAGCCGTACATGTTTATACCTGCTGTATTAAGGCGGTATGTGCGCCTTTTAGTGCATTTATAAAGCATGATAAATTCAGGATTCCTAGGAAGTGTTACCAAAGATTGTAACTACTGTAGAAGAAACAATTTGGGTTGCAAAATATAATAAGCAGGACGTTCCCATAGTGTTGGACACTATTTGAGGCAGACAAGTCTTAACAGTCAACATTTAAGAACTTACGGGCAAATGCTAATGCCATCCACTACCTGTTCCCAGGGTTCCCAGGGGTCTAGAATATAGTAAAATTAGTCTATTCTAGACATGGAATATCAGGGGATTTGATCAAGTTTTATAATAATATATAAAATATTAGGGAAAATATATATAAATATTAGGGAATTTTGTTTGTAGCATCTTTAAATTTTTAGCTGCCATTTAAAAACCATTATATTTTTATGTACTTCCCAGATTGTGTGAGTGGGTGTCTCTTGATCTTTCCGTGCCCATTTATATCTTTCCTGCTCATCAAAAACTGGCTTCAGTCAGGATATGCAGGATATATGTCTCCTGTACTGGCTATATGTATAATGTATATTTCAATAATAATACCTGTGTGCTATGTTTAAACAGTGAAAACTTTATTTTGTAAAAATCTAGTAAATGAAGCTCAAAAACTGGTGGGTTTAAATACTGTGGCTGGTTTTTGTCTGCTCAGCACAAAGACGGCCTCATTCTGCTCATTGTAGCACATGGAATTCCACCTTTTTTAAGTCTGGGAATTGCGTGGGAACCCTGTGTTTAGTCTTTTAAGAACATTGTACAGTAAAATGATAATAAATCCAATTGATATGGCTAAAATTTCAAATTTTTACTAGGTTTCATTTGTTTTAGGAGGTCAAATCATTTAAATATATGACAATAACTATGCCGGATAGTTTGACTTGTTTCAAGTACATTTCTTACAACAAGCAAAACTATCTTTCGGACTTACTAAAATTAACTAATACTAGTATTAAAAGAAAGTCTGGAAATCAGGTAAATAAGCTTATAAAAGACCTAGAACAACCTCAGAATGAGAAATATTAGAAATATCAACATTTGATTTGCTAAAATGCCGTCTTCCTTGCAGTACAAGTTATTGTTTTGCTCTATAGATAGATAAAAGTAAAACAATACAAACAATAGCCTATTTTGCCAAATATTTACCAGAAAATTGGGGATTTTGCGAGCATATGTGGGCATATCCAGTCCATCTCACTTCCGCCTAAATCGATGAAGGCTGATTTCTCAGTAATCGCTGGATTACTCATTCAGAGATTCATAACATAAGTGCTGCATGCACCCACACGCCAGTTACTGCACAGCTACCAGTAATACATGTTATTTTAGGTATAAGTGGGAAAAACATGTGTATGTAAATGCTTTTTTTTCATCTTTTGAAGTTCAGCAGCCGAATAACTGAAGTTATGTCCACATATCCACAAACACAGGAAAAAGTATATTTTGGCCATGTGAAATTATCAGAAATCTGGTCTGCAGCTTATGTTGTAGCAGACATAAGTAGCCGATGTAAGATTATTCACTTATTATAGACATATATAGCATTTGAGACATATAGCATACGTAGCATTTATAGATATAAGTGTTGATTCTTGAGAAAACTTTTTTTTTCAATTAACAGAATCATTTTTTTCAATAAAATACTGGATAAAACAATATACAGAAAACCTTTTTTTTCTTTTTTTAATAAAAAGAATTTACATTTTATTTAAAAAAATATCTTGGCAAGTAAAATTATCTTATAGTTAGTTTATATATCTTAAAATTCTGATTATTGTGAGCTAATCAAATATTATTTCACTATTTCCAGGCAGTGTTTACTTGTTTTAAGCAATTTTAGTAAGCCAAATTATCTTCTTTCAAGCATGTTTCTTAAATAAGTCAAATTATCTGCTAATATATTGAGAAAAGTTGGCTTACTGAGATCACTTAAAAACAAGTAAATATGTCTGGAAATAGGTAAAATCATCTTAAAATTAAAATAAAGAATTTATAAATAAGAATTTTAAGATGTATCAACTAGATAGAAGATAATTTTACTTGCCAAAATATATATATATTTTTTGCAGTGCTTTCTTTTATTTCTCTGGAAGTTTAGCCCCACCCACTAATGCTTAACTTATAACACTGCTGCAGCCTGGACTGCTTTTTTTAAAAGAAAGCATAACAGAGGAGAATTGATCAGAACAGGGATGAAGGTAAATTGGAAAAAGGTTTATGGTGCATAAAATCACACTAACCTCACATGTGGTTCTCAAGAAAAATGTGCACTGCAAAAAATGATATCTTAGCAAATAAAATGATCTTATATCTATTTGATATATCTTAAAATTCTCATTTTGAGATTGTTGTAAAATAATTACAATTGATTAGATAATTGATTTGTTTTAAGTGATTTTAGTGAATTACATTTTCTCACTACATTGACTTGTTGCACTGACAAATTTAATTAATTTTGTTTTATTTTATTAAATTAATATTTTGCTTACTAAAATCACTTAAAACAAGTAAAAATATATGGAAATAAGAAAAAAATATAAAAAAATTAGCTTTCAACAATCTCAAAATAAAAAAATATAAGAGATATGAACTAGAATTAAGATCATTTTACTTTCCTACACCTCATTTTTTTTGCAGTGTGGGATATGGGTCAAGAAAAAAAAACATATCTACACATCTAGAAATAAGTGAAATAATGTTCTAAGGTTCTTTTAATCCTTGATTTAAGCTGATTTTACTTCCGAAATCTATTTTTCTGTGTCCTGTGTCATCCTGCCTTTTCTCAGAGTTGTTTTAACCTGGGTTAAATGAAATCTCCTCTTATTAAACTCTGTTTTGCTGCAGTGCCCAACGATCCGCTCGTGCCCACGGCGGTGCTAGGTGAGGCTCGTTTCAGCCCCGCTGCCCTCATTTCTGTCCCTGTGTCGGGGGTGTTCAGCCAATGCCAGTTAATCATTTTCAGTTGGGCTCCTCATAATTAAGCCCACAAGTTAATTACATGAAACTGTAGCGAACACAAGCACACAGAACTGAACACCCTTGCTACACAACCCAGACTACATTTCCCATCATACCTTGTGTGCCACCCATCAGTCCCTGTGTCCACAGGAAGAGTCCATTCAGAAGGTGTTGTGGAACCATCTGCAGATCATCAGATCACGTTGTACGTCTAGTTATTAATGTCACATGCAAAGACTTCATAATCAACATTATACTGATGACAATCTGAAGCTCAGCAGTAGATCATTCACTCACGTCCTCAGAAGACACGTCCTTCACCTGGTTTAGACTCTTTGTTTTCTTTCAGTCATCAGATTCTCAGGTAAAGAGGCCAAAGCACAACCTTCTACACGTTTGTCTGCAGTTACACATTTCCACCAGAGAGGTCTCCAAATCTTACACAGCATAGCTTTAATAAGAGCTATAAATCACACGCCCGTCACTTCCTGGAATTCCTACCTGGAAAATCAAGATGGTGTTTAGTCAACATACAGACACAGTTAATGTTAGTCCGTGTTGTTACTGAGGGAGCGCAAGCAACCGCCAGACTGGTTTAGCCTTCAGAGTTGCGGAGCGAGTGAACGGACACCAGTATGAGATATTAATAGTAAATACTAAATATATATAGCAAATAACTGTAGAACAGACTCGGTTTATACCACAATACCTACATTTAGACCTTAGAGTTATACACTCTACCTAACGAGAAACTGTAGAACAGACTCAGTTTATACCACAATACCTACATTTAGAGCTTAGAGTTATACACTCGACCTAACGAGAAACTGTAGAACAGACTCAGTCTATACCACAATACCTACATTTAGAGTTTAGAGTTATACGTTCACCCTAATTGTGGGATCAGGTATCTGTATCGGAAAGAGAAAGTGGTGCATGCAAGATGTCTAGAATTGGGAATCTCTAAATGAGACCGACCCAGCCTAAAATATAGAAGGGAGGACTGCCAAGTGGCATAACCATCTCCACGTTCTCCAAATGCATCAAACTCCCAAAGATGTTGCATTAGCAGCAGTTTGAAAAGACTTAGTGGAGCTCTACAGAGGAAGCACCTGCTAGATTGTCTAATGGGAGGAATAGTGGGTAGCTGTGACTAAATCAGGGAGTAAGCCTTGGGGGCGTGCGGGGTTTTAGACTCTTTGAAAACCACTTGAATAAAGCGATTTGTGCCTGATTGAACCCGTTCTATGAACATCTAGCCTTAGTCCATGTGTGTTTGGGTGTTATATCTTTCCAGACGTGTTGGTGCAACTACCTGCCAGGGATCTGTAGGCATTTAGATTTCACCCACGAATGTGCTCCTTCATAGTTACTGCTGCTAGACTGGAAAAAACTTTACCTAGTTGCTGGTAAAGCTCCATTAATCAGTAAAACAGACTCAGTATATACCACAATACCTACATTTAGAGCTTAGAGTTATACACTCGACCTAACGAGAAACTGTAGAACAGACTCGGTTTATACCACAATACCTACATTTAGAGCTTAGAGTTATACACTCGACCTAACGAGAAACCGTAGAACAGACTCAGTATATACCACAATATCTACATTTAGAGCTTAGAGTTATACGTTCACCCTAATAACAATTTTAGAATTTTAAGAATTTTTAAGAATTTTAAATTAATGATCTCCAAGGGGGGGGTGCAATTTGAGTGTAGCAGTAGCCAAACACATAAAATATCATAAACACATAATCAATAGACACAGTTACACATATAGCACATATTTGACATATATGACCGTGATGAGGCTGCAGTTGGTTTCCTTCATGAAGCACTTTCTTTCTGAAGGGTTCGGTGGTGTTGAGTGTTCCATCTCACTGTTCTGCTCCCTGTATGTCCCTCCAGTCCCCCGAGTGTGTGTTGTGTAGTGTAGATGTAGATTGCTGGGTGAATCTGCTCTAAACGCCTCTTTTTCCCCCCACGCTGTCCTGCTAGTGCCTATCACAGGTGAGTACAGCCAGGTAATCTGTGGGAGTTGAGCTGAACTGGCTGAACTGTCAATGTGTCCGTGTAATAATCATGACTGATGGATATTTGAACCATATTTGCAATTCAGATATTCACTTTACAGATTTTTATCTCCCAGTTACACACTTAACGTCTGCACGTTTGCACTTTGAACTCTGTTGTTCCATGTTGCACCTTGTTCCTGGAGGAACGTAATTTCACTCCACTGTGTACTTGTACATGGATGGAATGACAGTAAAAGCCTCTTGACTCTTGACATGACTTGACAGTAAATACGTATGTAATATTATAATTACTATAAACTAAACACATGAAATAAATATGCCAGCATACAGAGCTTATCCATACCTGACTGATCGGTCACTGAATTGATTAGTAGTAATTAGTAGAGCTGATTGGCCGTTGCAGGTCGTATAGTCTATACCTTCTGTTTAAATGCAGGGTTAAATACTAAATATTGGTCTCAGTATTGATCATGAGATGAGACTAATCAGGTATCAAAATGCATATCAGTGCAACTTAATATCTGTATTTTTCCTCTGCAGGTTTCCTGAATTTAATCTTGTTTATTTATTTGAATCATTTTTATGAATTGACGTTTTTTGCTCCGTCGCAGACCGCTGTGGTAATCAGCTGCCAAATGACCTTGAAAATATAACAAGCTTATGTGAATGAACTTATATGAATACTGCGGTGTCTGTGTGATGTGTGGTTGCTGAATCTCTGAGCTTGACTTATGTGTGTTGTAGATGGGATGGTTCTACACTCATCGTCAAAAGAACAGCTGCACCCAGAAGGAGGTGTGGGGTTGCAGGTCTGTTGGGAAGGAAGATAAAGGTCACCAGGATCAATAACTGATAATAAATTTAGACTGATATGATCAATATTTATTGAGCTACACATACAGAAGTCTGTCTCTCAGTATGGCGTCGGGCCGCCGTGTTTGCTAACCCAACACGCCAGACGTCTCGGCATGGAGTTGTAGAGGGTCCTAATGGTGTCCTGTGATAATCCATCCCATGCAGCTTGAATATCCTCACACAGTTCCTGCAGATGGTGCGGTAGGGGTGGAGGTGGAGGGACACCAGGCCTTCTGGACGTGTGACAACAAACCGTTCATCTTGGTGCTGACCACGGAGCCTCCACACACGGATTCGTTGGTCGTCTCCACCAAGACAAAAGCGTGACTCGTCGTCGTCGCTCGACCTAACTCCATGACAGTCTGGCACGACACCATTGCAGTCTTTGGTGACGGTGACGTGGTGTTAAGGACAGTCGTGGTAACGGTCTGCGTGCATGTAGTCCTGCGTGGTGCAGCCGTCTGCCAATGGTGCTGCACTAACTGTCCTTGCTTACATCACATGTGCGGCCGAGCATGAAACTTGAATCATTAGCATGTCCCACAATGTCAAACCTACCCACCAAGTTCCCTTCCTGTTGGCTGATTCCTTCTGGGTGCAGCTATTTTTCTGATGATGAGTGTATATACAGGTATAAATAAAAATAACCAGGTCAAATTGTTTCTATTTGATGTTTATTGGTATTTATTTGATGTGTTTATTTCAGTGAATTAGATCAGTTTTCTCTTGTGAATAAACAGACCCGTATACACTGCTTGGTAAGTCGGTAGTGGGATGTGTGAGCTTAACTGCGTTGTTCTCTTGCGTAGACGAGAACCACGCTGCGGCGGCAGAGAACAGCCGCCTGTTGGATGTCCCACGGTATCACTGCGAGGGTACCGAGTCTCCATACCAAACGGGTCAACTCCACCCGGCCATCAGAGTGGCTGATCTGCTCCAACACATCAACCTGATGAAGACCTCCGACAGCTATGGGTTTAAGGAGGAGTACGAGGTGAGTGTGTATGGACCAACCGATGTGATTCAAAATGACATGGACGCCAATTCCAATACAGGTTAAGAATGTTGTCATCTTGGAATATGGCCGTGCCATCAGGGAAGAGGAAATCCATTGATGGAATAACCTGGTGGTTCAGGATATTCAGGTGGTCAGCTGACCTCATTCTTTGGGCACATGACGTTGCTGAACCTGGACCTGACCGACTGCAGCAACCCCAGATCACAGCACTGCCCCCAACGGGCTTGTACGGGAGGCACTAGGCATGATGGGTGCATCACTTCAGCCACCCCTCGTCTTACCCTGATGCCCCATCACCCTGGAACAGGGTAAATCTGGACTCATCAGACCACATGACCTTCTTCCATTGCTCCAGAGTCCAGTCTTTATGCTCCCTAGCAGACTGAAGCCGTGTTTGCCGGTTAGCCTCACTGACGAGTGGTCTTCTTAAGGCTTCACAGCTGTTTAGTCCCGATCCCTCGAGTTCCCTTTGCGCTGTGCGTGTGGAGATGCTCTTCCTCTCACTATTAAACATCTCCCTGAGCTCTACTGCTGCCTCTCTACCATCTGATTTCACCAAACGTTTAAGTGATCGCTCATCACCATCATTCAGGATTTTTTTCCGACCACATTCCTTCCTGGAAGATGATGTTCCCCCACCATCCTTCCACTGTTTAATAATGCGCTGGACAGTTCTGAACCCGATGTTAGTAGTTTCAGCATCTCCTCAGATGTTCTCTCTGCTGGATGATAATAATTTGACCTTCTGAAACAGATTAACATCTTTTCCACGACCACAGGACGCGTCTTTCCACATGGTTGAGATGAGAAGCTACTCACTGCATCAGTTAGGGTTATATAACTGGTTGCCAGCTGAAACATAATCACCCATGCAGTAATTATCCAGTGGGAGGTTCTTACCTGTTTGCTAAATTAAATCCAGGTGGTGACTGTTTTTTGGGCCAGGCAGTATATATATATTATATTAATATTATTAATATTATTAATTAATACATATACTATTATACATATTATGTACATGAATATCTAACTATAAATAGAAATGTGTTCCATATGTAAAACATATAATATGTGTGATATATATTATATATGGAGGTTTTAAGCATTGTATATGGTTCTATATAGCACCAAAATTGGTTCTTCTGCAAGCTTGACATTGACATTCTTATCTCATCAGTCTGAAGAACCATTTTACCATTTTAATCACACAAATGATTCTGTCTTCTTCAGTGTGTACATATATTAATGCCCCATACGTGTTATATATGTAAATATCTGGTAAGAGTATCTAAACCTAATCCTCCACATAGCCTTAATCTTAAATTTAGGAACCAAAAAAGCAATAAAGTTTTACTATATATGAAAAAGAAAAATGTTGATAAAGAACTTAAAGCTTTTAAATGCTATAGCGGTTTTACTGAAAAATGACATTTCATAACTTTTTAAATTTAAATGTTAAATGTTAATTCAAATTACACGTGAATAAAATTGCACAGTCATTGCAAAATGCTATATGACAGAGGCAGCCAGCCTGTAGATAGACTTGTTACCACTGCAGAAGCGAGAAGGCTGCATCTCTGCCACCCTGCCAAAACCCACCCACCACCCAACCACCGTGCAGGGCAAATACTGGGGCATTACCATGCAGTACACTACGGTGGCTGAGAAGTGCCAAACAAATTAACATTTAACAAAATTACAAAAGTAAAAACAAATTTACAAGACGTGAAACTCTTGTACCAGTACCGAAACTTACAAACTGCGAATTCTGGCGGAACGTAATATTTTTTTGCCCCTGTAAATTTTTTGCTTTTGTAATTTTGTTTTCTTGAATGTCAATTTTTTGTGTGTAAATTTGTTTTTATTTTTCTTTTAATTTTGTTTTTGTTTTCGTTTTGCACTTCTTGGCCACCGTAGTATGCGGCCCAGGTTTGCTTTTTAACGAGGTCTTGTCACTGAACTAGTTCAATTGAGCAAAATTATAAATTACAGTGAAATATTTAAAAACCATTTAGAACTGATTAAGTCATTTCACAGCTTCAGTCAGCCTGCCTTCTGTTCATTCCAGTTTACTGTAGTTTACAAGCGGGCTGACGCTTTCATGATATGTCAGTGATGGGAATTCTCATATACCACACATATATTTGGCACCCACAGAAAAAACAAAGCTCCTCCCACTTTTAGCTGCTCTCACTCCGATAAACACAATAACCTCTTGAAAATATCAGACCGCGTACCCTCTCGCTCAGCCAGATACTTATCAGGCCACTGCAGCTGAGGCCGGAGCGTTTGCTTATGCAGTCATAGCTGTGCATGAACACAGAATGGAACTGCATGGAGTAGATATTAATGGCGTGTAAATATTCACTCGTCTAATACGCGGTTTAATCAGCTTTTTTAAATCAGCCATATGCCTTTTTGCACTGTAACCCGTCTGAGTTGCTTTATCAGCAACCGCAGCCCCTTTCCAGCAAGCATTTCCTGTTAGCTAGCGGTTAGTGTTAGCGGGCCCAACTGCTGCCTCCCTGTTGCACTTCAGCACTGTAGTGCAAACACGAAATAGGATTTCATATGAGAAAGATGATGTGGAATCTGTTCACACTATTAACACAGATTGGACACACTGTATTACTTTTAACCCAACACGACTCATGAAACGTGTTCAAAACTGATCATATACGAAAGTGTTTGGATACCATTTAAGGGTGTAATTATTAGTATAAATATTAGAATCAAACTTAATTGTTTAATAATTAGGACCTTCATTAATTAATTTAAACGTATAGGTAATAAATTAATTGCAAAACTTTTTTTTTCTCCTCATCAGAAAAAGATTTGTTTGTTTGTTTGTTTGTTTGTTGTATGTCTTGTTGATCTGAGGTTTAAAATAAATGCTCCCTCTCTTGCCTTAGCTGTGGTTTTAAGCAGTCGTTGATGAGGATGAGGCTTGTCTCTTGCCACCAGCTATAAAAAAATTGCAGATCAGCCAAAAAAACCACAAGCTGTTGCAGAAATGTTGGTGATTGCATTTTAGATACATTTAACATTTAACCAAATTCTAACAAAATGTTTTTATTTTGCACTGCACAAATGATGTATCAGTAATGAAAATATTTTATATGTAGTAAAATATCAAATATTGCTTATTTTGAGGCTCTTGTATGAATGTTATATGATTATTTTATTCTTGTTTGTAGAGATGTTTTTATTTGTATTTGATCATTTTGTCGTTTGGAAGTATCTAAAACCATTCCAAGCATAAGTTTTTGAATTCTCCACACAATTCTGCATTATTACTTAAAATAAGTTACTGCAAAGTTAATTAAAACTAGCAAAAATGTCTTAATATAAGTTAAATAATCTTAGAACAGGCATGCATTAAAATAAGGAATATTAGACATGGATATAAATACTACATCTAAGCTCTTGACTTCCAGCAACGTGGCATGTGGAAATTTGAGTAATTCTTTGAAATCTGAATTAGTTTGACTTGTACTTTGATCGAGTGAGTTCAGAGCTGAGGTCAGAGCACATAGTTCAGTGTAGTGAGCTTACAGTAGCATCTTCAGGTTCATTTCAGCATCTTCTGTCTGTTTCTTACATGCCACCATGTTCACAAATGATATAATACAGTAAACTAGGGATGCACCGATCCAGCTTTTCCAGATACCAGCACTGATACATAAACTTTGCATATCTGTTGATACCCGATATGGATCTGATACCATTATTGAATGAATAAACCGTATACTTCACCATGTTGGAGCGACGTACGGCACCAGGACTGACAAACACTACTTCACTAAGCTCACTCATACAGCTGACTCTCCGGCTCGCTCCGAGTTGTTGTTCCTGTTCGTAAGTCAAGTCTACTGTAAGGTCTCGGGTTCCTGCAGTTCCACTTCCGGCCACTCGGGGGAGTCAAAGGGCAACCTATGCGCAATCAAGCGGCAAACGCTAACACCTGCAGCTCACGCTACTTAAGCCTGAGAGTGCCGGCCTTTGGTTGCTCAGTCTTGAGTTCACGGTGCCACGTGCACATGTCTCTCGTGACTAGCCTCGCTGAAGTCCGACAGTTCCCCACAAACATGCTATTGACGGCATAGCACACATCGCAAACGAATTAGAGTGGGGATCGGCCCCATGGATCGGCCTAATTATTCGATACCCGATCCAGCTAACATAATTAATATCGGAACCGATATCCGATCCTAATATCGGATCGGTGCATCACTATAGTAACCCATATACTGCATTATATTGTATTAGATGTCAGATGTGCAGAAGGCCACTCACACAGCATGGTGGTTCAGCAACTGTGCGCATGAAACTTAATGGCAACTTGCAACACAGCAACTTGCAGTAACTTGCAATGACAGCATAGTTGTGCGCAAAAGTTTGAGCACCCTGAAATACACTTAAATGTGCCATTTGTATGTCGATTTTAGTGCATGTGTTAAAATATAAAACTTGCAGGCCAACTCTTATATATATATGTATATGTATACACATGTTCCCCCAATATGATAAATTCAGTAAATAAACAGTAATTATATATTCAAATGTGCAGAGGTGTGTTTCCTAAAGAGAGTAGGGATCAAAAACAGCACCTTATTTGACCAGGTGTTCCCAAATGTTTGTGTCCACCTGCATGTATAGATGATGCTGTACAGCTTTTGACATAATAGGTTGGTTGTTGACTTACGTAGGGACCCTGAAACAGCTGACCCAGAGAGTTACTGTACTAGTGTTGATGTCGTGTTGCAATTGTGAAACGTGCCCTGCTCCATCCACAGCTGTTTGATGGTGTAAGATGTGCTAAAACATGCGTCTGCTTCCTGCAGAGCTTCTTCGAGGGCCAGTCGGCTTCCTGGGACGTGGCGAAGAAAGAGCAGAACCGCACCAAGAACCGCTACGGAAACATCATTGCATGTGAGTGTCTGTCTGATCTCACTGTATAAAGGTGGATGGTTTAAAGGCTGGGTTTCAAATGCTATTACCTGTTACGCAACAGTTGGTTGTAATGGCAGAATCTGATTGGCTGGGAAGCATTCTACTCAATATTTCTTCATTATTTAATTTCATTTATTCGTTTGTTTACAATGACTGTCCAGTTCCAATTGTAAACGTGAGCTAAAAAGGTCAAAGCAAGCCTACATCAAATTCCGAACCTGTCGTTGATCCTGATTGAGCTTTTCGTAAAGCAGTAAAACCACTAAAACCAAAAGAACACTTGAAAACCCAATTCCTCGATATGCTCTATTGCTTAAAGGTTAATTCCACCAATTTGCTTTAAGTTTTTTTGCATAATTTGATGACTAAAATGAAAACGGTCATTCAGACTGGATTATTGTAAGAAGAGAAACTTGCTGAGTCAGAACTATTTACAGTGATGGTGAATGGAACCGGACGTCCACCTCTAAAAGCTCCCTCACAGAAAGTATTAAAACACGAAATGGCTGTGAACACGCTGCCTGACGTCTGAGATATGGTCTCATTATACTTTAGTCTTTTGTAAGTATAATATTTATGAAAGTTTGGAGAAGATTTCAGCATTAAACTCCATTCATGGTGGAGGGATACATGCTACCGGGCGCTGTGAGGTAAAATAGTCCCCCAAAGAAACTTATTATTTCCATGTGTGTTGTAGACATGGAGACCCCTGGTTCCCATCACCACCACTGTACAGAACATCCGAACCATTTTACAAACCCACTCTCAATCACTCTATATTATAATTAAGAAGGAGGAGCACAGTTTATAATTATGAATCCAAAGCGGAATGAGTTTAATCCAGACTATAAACGGTGCATCCATCTTTATCAGTGCTGCTAATGCTTTCATTTGCATGTTGTTTATTAATCCTTAAAAGTCCAGAGTTATTAATGTTGTACTGTAAGTTACATTACATAATCATATACATGTCTTTACTTAGTTGAATAGTTGGTCAGTCAGCCAAGTTCACCTGTTTAATGCTGTTTTAGTTTTGCCCTTGAGCTGTGAGGCTAATGTTGCTAAGCAGTAATATATATATATATACAGCTCTGGAAATAAATAAGAGCCCACTCCAGTTCCTCCTTAAATCAGCATCTCCACATGTACAGCAGGTTCTCAGTGAGGAACAGAAGGTTGGGTTCTAGCTTTACTGGCAGATACAGTGAGCGTCTGGTTCATAAAAACAAGGTCAAGCAGCAAACACACAGGACAACACAGCTACAGACTGGCAGAGGGCCAAAACCACTCTCTACTGACCGTGATGAGCGCCACCTCATTCCAATGTCCCTTAACCACCGTAAGATGACCTCAAGTGACCTACAGAGAGACTGGCGAGCGGTGGCTGGGGTGAAACGCACAGCGAGCATGGTTCTAAAAACAGGCTTCTGGAGGGTCATTAGTGATTTTCTAAATAAACAGATCTAAATACAATATTTGATCTGGAATTTGGGAGACGTGTTTCCAGTAGGGTATAGAATCAAACAGAACTGCTCATTTTGGTCCAACACAAACCCAGAACCTGTACAACTAGAGACACTGATCATTTTCAGGTGCTCTCTTCAATTTTTCCAGAGCTGTGTATATATACATATGAATAGTTCATCACTCATGAGTTGCACTAGCCTTTTAGCTCAAATGGAAAACTGAAGAAGCCAGGAACATCTCTAAACCTGTGTCAGTCTGACCCTCTGTGTCTTTAAACTGTGACCTTTGCATGCTGAATGTTTGCTGACGCGCTCGA
This sequence comes from Semaprochilodus insignis, assembly GCA_034552555.1. Lineage (NCBI taxonomy): Eukaryota > Metazoa > Chordata > Actinopteri > Characiformes > Prochilodontidae > Semaprochilodus > Semaprochilodus insignis. The sequence continues at coordinate 145,328 of CM067481.1, forward strand.
CTGAACATGCTAACGTGTGTTACGTTGCAGACGATCATTCTAGAGTGATCCTGCAGCCAATGGAAGACGACCCCTCATCCGACTACATTAATGCCAACTACATAGACGTAAGTGGCGATGCCTCCCCCCCCTCCATTGGCGAAGGTGTCAGAAACAGCTCTCCCTCGCTCGTATGTCAGGTCTTCTATGCATGCCTTTGTCTCCAATATTACACTATTTACAGTTTTCTTTCTCTGCCTTTGTGGAGGTGCCGGTAGACTCACTGACATCTGTTGTGCTCTCTCTCACTCTTATGCTCTTGATTTTGGGCCCTAGATTTGGCTGTACAGGGATGTAAGTATTGTTTTCTGTAGGGCGCCAACACACGGACACACGCAGACACTCAGACACAGCGGCACTGTGAAGATGGTGTATTGCTTTAAATGAAAAGAGAACTGTTGGTCAGTAACCTGGCTGCCTTAATACGTACAGTTAGCCCTTAGAACCCGAAAGCCACGTTCGGCAGGGCGGTGTTCTAGCCTGCATAACCTTGGAACGGTTTACCGCACAGGCATGATACATATCATCACAATAGTCAGCAGAATCAGCAGAACCCGCCCTCGGTGACTGTGGCAGGGTTACCAAGCTGCGACAGAAAAATTAAAGAGGAATTCCACCATATGTATTCAAGATTCCTCCATAATTCCGTTATCGAAAGTGGTTCAGATGTTCTTTACAGTGGTGGTGATGGGAACCAGGGTTCTCCATGTCTAGAACACACTTATAAACACTTTATTGACTAAACCACCAGTGAACCTACACGTGTCTTCTGAGTGTTATATGGAATGTTGATGATGGGAAATCTGGAAAACCTGGAAATACTAAGTTTCTTTGGGGGACTATTTGAGCTCACAGCGCCCTGCAGCATGTATCCCTCCACCATGAATACTCCATTCATGGTGGAGGGATACATGCTGCAGGGCGCTGTGAGCATGTAGGCTGAAATCTTCTCCACACTATCATAAACAGCGTCTCAGACATCAGGCAGCGTATTCAGAACCACCTCATGTAGGAACTTTCTGTGAGGGAGCTTTTAGAGGGGGACGTCTGGTTACCTTCACCACCACTGGGAACAGGTCTGACTGTTGAGCAGAGCCTTTCTATACTGTGAATGACTTTGTTTGCTCTGGGGCCATTTAATTATGTCAAATCTGTGAAAAATTGGTTCCCCTTTACCTTATTATTGGATGCATAACATCAGAAACATGCCCGTTCTGCATTTTGACTAGATTATATTGTCCACTTTTGATGTTCATGTGGTTTTATGTACCACAGGAAAAGAAGTCTACGATCTAAGAATTAAGCAGGCTGATTTTGTTGCTGTGCCTTAAGGACTGGTATATGTAAATGAGCGCTGTTCCGATTGGCTGCCCTAGTCTGAACATTCCTGAAACACTCGTTAGTGTGAATAGGTGATTCAAATTTATCCATAAATCCGGCCCACAAATCATTCTTCCCATTTTCCATTTCCATCTGCAGCTAAATAGTCACACTGAGACTGGTAACCCAGCGTAAGCTCTGCAGAGCCAGCAGAAACAGAGTGCTGCACGCAACAGACGCAAACCTGACGCAACACAGACGCAGCGCACTGCCTGTAACTTAGCTCCATCTAATTCAGCTCTTATTCAGATTCAGACCGAGAGTTAGTGACATCTGCCCTCGCGGATTCATACGGGACACAGTGGGAGAACCAGCACATCAGAATCAGGAAAAGAATAGAATCAAACCCACTGATAACACAGAATTACTGCTCCGCTGGCGCTTCACCCTTATCCAGCAACAACACTGATGCTGTCAAAATACTATAAATACCAATATTAATTACATGTTACCAATATCAAAGTACTAAAAATACCGATATTTATTATACAATACTGATATCAAAGTACTAAAAATACAGATATTTATTATATAATACTGATATCAAACCACTAAAAATACAGATATTTATTATATAATACTGATATCAAAGTACTAAAAATACCAGTATTTATTATACAATACTGATATCAAAGTACTAAAAATACCAATATTTATTATACAATACTGATATCAAAGTACTAAAAATACAGATATTTATTATACAATACTGATATCAAAGTACTAAAAATACAGATATTTATTATATAATACTGATATCAAAGTACTAAAAATACCGATATTTATTATACAATACTGATATCAAAGTACTAAAAATACAGATATATATTATACAATACTGATATCAAAGTACTAAAAATACAGATATTTATTATACAATACTGATATCAAACCACTAAAAATACCGATATTTATTATATAATACTGATATCAAAGTACTAAAAATACACTTATTTCTCTTTTTAGCACAGTTAAAACTCAGTACTCTGTATTTATACTACAACTGTTTCTACTACTATTACTGATAATAGTTTAACACTTTCTATGAATCTGGTATTAGTAATGCAGTATAACAATCCATAAAGCAGTCATAATGTTTTAGAATGCTTGACATAAGCCTTTGTAACTGTACACAAATCACACACAAACTGGTATAACATTGCATTATAAGGCTTCATAGCATAAAGAGATATAATATGTTGAAATGTATTTATGGCTTCACCGACAATGTTAATAACAGTAAAAATATATACATTATAATGCATTATGTCACTTTATGTGCTTTGAAGCCTTATACTGTTGTGTTATACCAATTTATGTGTGGGATTATAAACTGGGATTATAAACGTTAATGCAGTTTCAAAGGCTTATGTCTATTATTATAAGGCATTATAAAGACTTTATAGATCTTTACGAATGCACTTACAGTTATACATTAAAGATGCCTGATTCATAAAGAGTGTTACCGTTGTTATTAGTAGTTAATATGATTGCTCATAAACGTTTATTAAGATGCATTTGCATGAGTGTCTGTTATGTAGTAAAGAAATCACACTGCAGTTTTAACCCCCCTCACCTTTGAAGAAGACCACCTTCATAGTGGCCCAGAGGTAATTTGAGTTTCAGACCCCCACTGTAGGTGAAACAGGCGAACATGTGTACATGACCAGTCAAAAGTTTAGAGACGGCTCCTCATAGCTGGTTCTCCTTCTGTGTATCTTAAAGCTTTACTGTAGAATGAAAGTGAAGACACCAAACTATAAAATAGACCTCATGGAATTATACAGTCCACCTTAAAACCCTCCAGAATGGAGCTTTACAGGAGGATGAACCAGCTTTCTTAACCTGCAGTGGAGCTGATAGAACAAGGTTTATTTCTAAGCAGGTTTGGAGCAATTCTATTGGTCGGTCCCTCATGAATATTCACTAGACTGAAAGGAGAACTAGAGCTTTTACACTGTGCAGAAAAAGAGATCAAAGTTTTTACACCACTAAATATATATTAGAGGTGGAGATATGGAGAAATAT
>CM067481.1:163773-221273 GCA_034552555.1 Semaprochilodus insignis
CTCTCCGTCTCTTTCCCTCTCTTCCCCCTCAGTCCCTCCTTCTCTCTCTCTCTCTCCCCCTCTCCGTCTCTTTCCCTCTCTCTCTCTCTCTCTCCCCCCCTCTCTCTCTGTCTTCTCTATGTTAGACCCAGAAAGCTAGAGGCAAATCCAGGTCATTACTTTAGTCTCCTGGGTGATCAGCGGGTCCTGAACTTAAAGATTGAGACATCACAGGAGGAATGAAACTCTTCCTCGGCTGAATAAATCAGTCATGGAGGCAGATCCACCGTGTTAGACGGTGAAGCCTCTGTGTTAAAGCTGTTAGACTCATTTAAAGTACGGTAAGTGGTAAGTGCTGTGATTTCCTCTGTCTTGTTTATGAAGTTGAAGTGATGAACACGAGCGTCATATGAAGAACCAGATCACAGATCATGTTTTGGATTCAGTTCTATGTTAATGTGACTGAAAGTAATCAGACTTGGGAGCTAATGTTTGGAGGTTGTTCTGATAAATGCTTAAATTTGGACTTTATGGGTCGTTTTTCCCAGACAGGGATTAAGCCTAGTCATGGAATATCTAGAGTCCAGAACTGGCCTTAATCACTGCCCAGGAAACAGATCCTACATGACTGTAGTTTGAATCTAGAGGAAGGAGTCATCGTCCATCTCCCAGTGGTTCCTGCGTCACAGCTGTAAGACTGAAGACACTGAGGGAAAAACAATGTTCCTGAACCTCCGAGATCTACGGCACCTTATTTCCAAATATCAATGAAGAATTAATCAATAAACGATCCGGATCTCAAGTAGACTTGCTCATGTGGCTTCTGAGAAGAAAACCCAGATTCTTACCTTCAGCTGTCGCCTAACAAGGCTCAGTTTGATTGCCAGAAATGGCTAAGCTAGCTCCTCCAGCACTAGCATTCAAAGGTGTGGACACACCTACATATGTAGAAGGTTTTCATTTTCACATTAACACATAATAACTAAGATGACTGTGAAATGAGTTATATAGAATTATTGCAGTCTGAAATATTATTGCCCATCTATCGAAACAGTGCTATTTAGCCCCGCCCACTCTAATCACAACATTGGTAATTGGCTGAAATGCACTAATTTAACTCTTGAAAACTGAAAACAGCGTATGTGCCATTTTAATACAAATCCGAAAAGCATGATAGGGAATTGTCCTGAATCAGTTTCTACAGTGTAGGGACTCAGGAAGGCCACGACTGGACGCCGTTTAAATGTCCTATAAGTTTGTGGACACTGTACCGGGTGGTCTATTAATGTTTTAGCCAGGACTACACAGTAATTAGAGTAGCACTGTTCCCTCACAGCACGAAAAGATTGGGTTTGATTCCCGACTGGGGCATCCGGGGTTCTCCCTGTGTCTGTGTGGGTGTCCTCCTCCCGGGGCTTCGGTTTCCTCCCGCAGTCAAACATGTGGGTATATTATAGAAGCTAAATCGCCCCCCTAGATGTGGATGTGAATGTGTGTGTCTGCCCTGTGATGGACTGGCGGCCTGTCCAGGGTGTTCCCCTGCCTGGGATAGGCACCAGCACCACCCACAGTCCATGAAGTCCTGAATTAGCAGCACCTAAAAATGGTTTATTATTATTACTATTGTTTGTTTTGATTTGGACATTCATTCAAGAATCGGCATCAGTTTTTTAAATGAGTGATTTTCTCATTTCTAACTTATAGGTTTAGTGTACAGGTGTGTCCAAACCTTTGATCGGCACCGTAGCCGTGCTAGCCCATATTGGAGATCTCTTCTTTAGTTTGAAAACGTCCGTTAGCAGTGTCTGACTTACAGCGAATGACCTTTGACCCCTGGGGGATGGCGATCTACTAACACAGGCAGGTTCAGAAGTGTGGCAGGTTTCCAGAGCGTTTGTCTGACTTTAGAGGGTAATTTTAAAATCGCTTCCCCGCTATGCTTCACAAACCTCTCGGACTATTTTCTAACCAAGACGTCAGGAGTGTACCAGGTAATTCTGATTTTATATCTCAACCAGTGCTGCCTCTTAGACTGGATTTGTTTCATGGCTTCAGTGGTAGATCACCACTTTCCATTTATATCTCGGGTTTAAACCACAGCATGCAAGAGCAAGAACACAAACACACACACACACACACCGTATATACACACCTACAGTGTGGAGTAAAAGTCTCGGCCCACCTGCAACAGTCGTAGATAAAGACCTGTATTTTGGCAGTAAGCTCTCCATATCAATAACGTAATACAGACCTGCTACTTTTGCTTTATTGATGTTTATTTATTTGTATGTATTTATTCTGGTCCATATGGCGATGAATGATTAACAGCGGTCATGTGTTCCAAAGTTCGACCTGTAGTACAAGTACTAGCGCAGGCTAGTCGTGACTCCCAAAACCAGTTCACATCAAGACAAAGACTTGGTAGTAGTTGAGTTCGAATCATTTCGATTTTTCAGAATATAAAAAAGAGACAAAAATGAAATTCATTGTGCACTCATTAATTGCCATTATACAAAATATATATGTATATTAATAAATAATTATATTATGTTATAATCGTGTGTAAAATACACACTTACAAAAGATGGTTCTTTAAGGGTTCCTTAGTAGAGATATTGGTTCCATTTAGCTGTATATGCTTAAATGGTTCTTTGCATGAATTGTGAAATGTTTCTTTAGATCAATTCAGAATGGGTCATATATGGTTCTACATAGCAGGGCTTCTCAATCTGTGGGCCACGGACCACAAGTGGGCGAAGAAGCACCCACTAGTGGTCCGTAGGCCGGTGCTCAGGTGGAGGCAGTAGTTTTAGTGGGCCAGAAACGTCATGTATAACCATATTAGTGAGATATTTGGTATACTTATATATAAATATATAAATATATGTATATTAATGTGCACACGTACACATAAAATCACTCCAGCAGGCTAATCAGTCATCTTCAGTCTGAAACAACGTAGCCTAGCCACTGATAGAGAGGTGGCTTTTGGGTGCTTTCACAGCCTACTTGTTCAAATTTGGACATAGCATCATTTTCCTTTAACTGGATTTCTTGGAGAAATTCTATTTAGAAAAGTTGGTTGTAGTTTTCTGGTGGGCCGGTCTGCTTTTTAGTAATTATCAGGTGGGCTTTGCGGAGGAAAAGGTTGTGTGTTGATGGACAAACAGATTGTGACGAGCGCTGAGCTAAAATCAAGGTGAGGTTTATTTAACAGGTTTGTAATCAAACACAGCAGCACCAAGAGCAAGGCGGAGATAACAGAAGGGCAAGACAGAGTCCGAGTCAAGAAACAAGCGGACGTCAAAACCAGGCAAACAATCAGAACAGTAAAGGTACCAAAAGGGCGAAGACAAAAGAGTTAATCAGTAAAACAGAACAACGTCAAAACCAGAGTATCAAACAAGAGTAATAGCAGAGAGAACCGCTCGGTACACACAGAGTGGCAATACTTCACAACGGGTCAGCGGGAGAGAGGAGTATATATACACACAGACGGAATTACCAACAGGCGTGATCAGTACTCGGGAGACTCAGATCTAGAAAACGGAACGGGATTGGCAGATGGCGGACATGTGAAAGTGATGTCAACGGGTGGTGGGTTATGGGAAATGGAGTCCGGGAGATCGGGGGTGAGAAGAGAGCCAGCAGGCGTGACAGGTTGAGAACCCTTGCTATATAGAACCCTCTTTTTGGAAATGGTTCTACATGGCACCAAGAAAGGCTCTCCTATTGTAAAACGTTTGAGGTCATAACTATAGCAGAACTCGTATTGGTGCAATATGGGACGTAATATAATACACTCTCCGTCAATACGAAGAACCGTTTAACCAGGCAAAGAACCAGCTAAGTATGCAAGTGACCTTTTGAGTCTATAGTCTATAATCTTCACCATCTTCACTAAAGAACCCATGGAGAACCATTCACCAACGGTACAACAGGAAAACTAAGACTGTGCCCTGATATTCAGTAATCAGTCTGTTCATATACAGATATAAACTAATTATTTAGGCATGACTAGATATTATTATTATTATTATTATTATGGGAAAGGTCAAAGATCAAACTCATTTTTTCTATATTGATCATGGAAAGATCAGTAGGGTCATTAACCAGCAGTGAACAGATCTTATTTAAACATGTAGAGAAATTGACCTCGTTCAGTGACCTCGGATGGATGCAGCAGTTCTCAGGAACCATTTCCACGTCCTCTTTACTTTGAGACCAGGACAGGGCCAAGTCCAAATGCTGTCGAGACAGAAACTGTAAATGAACGTCCCTCATGCACTGTTGAAAGGCATAAGTGACAGCGGTAGGAGCACATCAGCTGAGGGGAAGAGGGTTCACTGCTTTGCCCTTCCGGGTCACCGGCCTGGTTCCACAGCTTGGCTGCCGGGATTAAATGCAAGGCTCGGCACATCGGCGTCAGGGCCCAGGAGGTGGATTCCACCTTCTCTGGTGGCAGTGTTCAGGTTCCACGTTCAAAATAATGTGTTATGGAGTCATTGACAGTAATAAACAAATTCAGATGAAGCTTTTTCTGTTCTCTCCTACAGGTAAATGCAATTAATCATAATTAACCACTCCACATAAGGCCATTAATTGCAATTATTATTTTAACTCTTTGGCAGGCCGGATTTGTTCTAACGTTGTAGTGTATTTACAAGCAAAACTGCCCAGCTAAAGAGTTTAAGACCTTGTTTTGCAGGTGGTCGAAGACTTTTGCACAGCACTGTATTCATTAATACTCGCATACTGGTCTCCATGGTCCTCTGCATGGTCATCGTACATCCACACAGCATCCTCATACGGAAAGGCCCATCCCTGTGTTGGTTTGTGTGTAGATGTTTCAGCTGGAGAGTCTCCTGGTAAAATAAAAGCTGGTTTTGTTGATGTGTATCAGAGCTACAGGCAGCCCGCGGCGTTCATCGTGACGCAGCACCCCCTGCCCAACACGGTGAAGGACTTCTGGAGGCTGGTGTATGATTATGGATGCACTTCCATTGTCATGCTCAACGAAATTGACCTGGCTCAGGTGAGTTCAACTGAGCGATCCACGTAAACACTGTAGAACAGACTCAGTTTACTCCAAGTTGAATCGCCAGTCAGTTATGTTATGCCATTTGCTGAACTCGAGGCGTCATACTGTCACGGTTTCTGTTTCTGCAGTAACGTTAGTAAATATGGCCGTGAGATGAGAGAATACACTGCTACTGATAAATCTCTGGGAGCAGTTTCAGCTGTGCTACAGCAGCTGACGGAGGAGGCCATGGTGCTCCTTTAACTAGCTGTGATAAAGGAGCAGACGCTGGTGAACTTCCAGCTTAGCCTATAAACAAGGTGTTCATGCTCCGCTCAGTGTAGACTCATATACACAAACACAATATACATATAATCTGAACTAAATGATCTCCGAGATCTCAGAGCGAGAACCAATACTGAAACATTTGTTGATGAGAGAGAGAGAGAGACAGAGAGAGAGAAAGGCATAGAGGGATAGAGAGAGAGGAAGAAGGAAAAATGGATGAGTAAAGAATGTTTATTGTTTGTTTATTGTTTGTTTGTTGTTTGTTTACTCAGGGCTGTCCTCAGTACTGGCCAGAGGAGGGCATGCTGCGGTACGGACCAGTCCAGGTGGAGCGCGTGTCCTGCTCAATGGACTGTGATGTCATCAGCCGCCTGTTCAGAATATGCAACCTGACCAGAGTGAGTGGTCATTCGTTCGGTGATTGGCTGATTGATGAACTGATTGGCTGATTGACCGAATTCTTATTTTGGTCGTTCAGTTCATGTTTAACTGGTTGACTGGATTTGTTATTTAATTTGCTGGCTGGTTGTTTGGTTTGATAAGTTTAGTTTTGCTTCCTCTAACTTTGTTCAGAATTACCAGATTTGAGTTACAGGCTAATTTCTAGATTTGAGTTACAGGCTAGTTTCCAGATTTGAGTTACAGGTTAATTTTTAGATTTGAGTTACAGGCTGATTTCCAGATTTGAGTTACAGGTTAATTTCTAGATTTGGGTTACAGGTTAATTTCCAGATTTGATTTACAGGTTAATTTCTAGATCTGAGTTACAGGTTAATTTCTAGATTTGGGTTACAGGTTAATTTCTAGATTTGACTTACAGGTTATTTCTAGATTTGAGTTACAGGTTAATTTCTAGCTTTGAGTTACAGGTTCATTTCTAGATTTGAATAGACTTGTATTAATGTGAAGAGACTACTTTTACCAGCGTGTACTGTGTATGTGCTCAGCCTCAGGAGGGTTACCTGATGGTGCGTCAGTTCCAGTACCTGGGATGGGCGGGGCACAGAGAAGTTCCCGCCTCCAAGCGGTCGTTCCTGAAGCTGATCCTGCAGGTGGACAAATGGCAGGAGGAGTGTGAGGAGGGGGAGGGGCGTACGATCGTACACTGCCTGTGAGTATACAACCAAAAAGAATAGATCATAAAGTACTTGGTAAACCTTCACAGGGTGGAACCTTCACACAGCTGTGATGTGATGTCCTGCAGCTCACTCGGACCTCAGCCGCAACAGTTTCAGTGGTCAAGAAAGAACCCGGAGAGTTTACTGGGTTTACTGGGTGTTTAAAACGTCAAGCGCACAGAAATTATGTTCAGGGTTACAAGTACATGGTAAATAATATAATTGTGACCTAATCCACAGGATTACTGTATTACAGTAATCAGATTACTTTCCATTACTTTCAGATTACTTGTTTTTTTAAAGGCATATTATCATCATCATCATCATCACTGTTATTTACATAGCACCTTTCCCAGCTCAAGTAACCTTTACAATCAGACACTTTACAAAGGTACTAAAATACGTAATCAGCAATACACAACGTAACACACACACACCATCTACAGTTCCCACCAGAGGTGGGCAAAGTGTACAAGCCATGCATCTGAGTTAAAGTAGAGATCCCCAAGGTAAACTCCTCCTCCAGTGTGAGTGTCAGTTCCTCCCTTTAGACCTCCACTGGAGTAACAGTACTAAAGTATGTACCTTCAAATGTACTGAAGTATGGAGAGTAACAGGAGCATGATTTATTATGGCTCTAATGTCCTATTATCATTTCTGGAACAAGACTCTTAATCAGCTCAGTGTAGGTGAAGAGACTCGAGTGTCTCTCAGTCCACCAGTCTTTAATAGAAGATCAGTAATTAGTCTGACACTGACGTCTATTACAATCACCATCAGCACAGAACCCTGGTCTAGAGACGTCTAGAGCCCATACAGGTGAACAGGAAACTCAAGATTAGATCTGTTGGGTGCTGATAAACCCAGCCTGATTAAAAGGAGGGGGATTTTAGGGGATCACACACCTGCGTGTGAGGATGCAGCTGTTTACCTAAACCGCTCAGTATAGTAAACAAACAAACAAACGGTAAAACAACTTTAAATATCTCTCAGTTCAGCCCAAAACCTCTATACGGACCGTACGCACTGAGTGAAATATTAGGTCTCAGTAATGCTCAGCTGTTTACAGTGTATCGCTTATATACGCAGGAGAAGCCGAAGCTGCCGCAGAGTCGTAATAGAGGAATCACAATAGAGGAATAACAGGCGCTCTGCCGGCGACACTGAGCTGCGCCCAGATTAGCAGCAAACCGACACTTTGACTTTTAGGATCAGTACGACACATAGCGAATGGAGAACGAATGTTATTAGATCTGATGTGGATTTTCACTCTGTATTACTATTTTAACTCTGTAACTGTAATATTAAGACTCTGTAACTTGTTTATGCAATAATGACATCACAGACCATCAATCAGTCAATCACTCAATCAATCAATCATTAATTACTCAATATTTTATTTAAATTGAACAAGAACTTATTAAATGGTGAAATACGTGCTGCAGTTTTTCATCCAACTGATTTTGTTAAAACAGGAATTCCATCTCGCAATATATATGATATATATTTAACTTAATTATATAACTTCTCTCTATCTCTCTCTCCGTCTCTGTCCATCTCTCTATCTCTATCTCTCTCTCTCTGTCCATCTCTCTCTATTTCTCTGTCTATCTCTCTGTCTCTATCTCTCTCTCTGTCTATCTCTCTCTGTCTCTATCTCTCTCTCTCTGTCTATCTCTGTCTATCTCTCTCTGTCTCTGTCCATCTCTATCTCTCTCTCTATTTCTGTCTATCTCTCTGTATCTCTCTCTGTCTCTCTCTCTCTGTATCTCTCTCTGTCTCTCTCTCTCTGTCTCTCTCTCTCTGTCTCTCTCTCTCTCTGTGTCTCTCTCTCTCTCTGTGTCTCACTCTCTCTCTCTGTCTCTCTCTCTCTCTCTCTGTGTCTCTCTCTCTCTCTCTCTGTCTCTCTCTCTCTCTGTCTCTCTCTCTCTCTCTGTCTCTCTCTCTCTCTGTCTTTCTCTCTGTCTCACTCTCTCTCTCTCTCTCTCTGTCTCACTCTCTCTGTCTCTCTCTCTCTCTGTCTCTCTCTCTCTCTGTCTCTCTCTCTCTCTCTGTCTCTCTCTCTCTCTCTGTGTCTCTCTCTCTCTGTCTCTCTCTCTCTGTCTCACTCTCTCTCTCTGTCTCTCTCTGTCTCTCTCTCTCTGTGTCTCACTCTCTCTCTCTCTCTCTCTCTCTCTGTGTCTCTCTCTCTCTCTCTCTCTGTCTCTCTCTCTCTGTCTCTCTCTCTCTGTGTCTCACTCTTTCTCTCTGTCTCTCTCTGTCTCTCTCTGTATCTCTCTGTATCTCTCTGTATCTCTCTGTATCTCTCTCTGTCTCTCTGTCTCTCTCTCTCTGTAGAAACGGAGGAGGCCGCAGTGGGATGTTTTCAGCTATCAGTATTGTTTGTGAAATGATCAAGAGGCAGAACGTGGTGGACGTGTTCCATGCAGTGAAAAGCCTGAGGAACAGCAAACCCAACATGGTGGACAGTCCGGTAAGAAGGAGGGGTCACTCCACACAGTTAAAGGAGCTGCAGGAACTGTGGGGGACTATAAAGGAGAGCTCCATTCTGCGTAGTACATAGTACAAGGACTTATTCAGAGTGGTTTAGTTGTTCCAGAGAAGTCAGAGCTGTTCCCAGTGGTGGTGAAGGTAACCAGACGTCCCCCTCTAAAAGCTCCCTCACAGGAAGGTCCTACATGAGGTGGTTCTGAATACGCTGCCTGATGTCTGAGACGCTGTTTATGATAGTGTGGAGAAGATTTCAGCCTTAAACTCCATTCATGGTGGAGGGATACATGCTGCAGGGCGCTGGGAGGTCAAATAGTCCCCCAAAGAAACTTAGTATTTCCAGGTTTTCCAGATTTTCATCATCAACATTCCATATACACTCAGAAGACAGGTGTAGGTTCACTGGTGGTTTAGATAGTCAATAAACTGGTTAATAATCCTCTACAGAGAGCACACATACATATGAAAAAAAAAAACAAGAAATATAATTATAATATTTAAAATATAATTGAATATATTTCCTGTTTCCTGTTTAAAAAATCCCTGTTTTAAATTCAGTAAATAATAAGTTAGTGTGCATTTAAAGTGTGTTAACTGTAGAGGACATTTTTTAGAATTAGAATTTAGGTTTCGAATTCCGAATTAGAGTTCATAATTTATAATTTGGATTTCAAATTTCTAATTAGAATTCAGATCGAGTTGTTACTTAACGTTCCTTTGCATTAGTTGACCGTTGTTGATGTATTAATTCATCTTAATGAGTGTGTTACTTCACGTTAGTTAGACAGCCCTTGATGTAAGGTGTTGCCCAAAAACCCAAGAAATCCAAACGCTCCAGTTCTCTGTTTAGGCCTGAGATTTAATCGCCACATTCCGATCAGTTCTGGATACGACTGCAGCTTTCTTCCTGATTTTAGAATCTCCTACAGCTCTCTTCATCATTTTGGACACACAGAGGAATCGGACTACTGCATTTAACTCACCCACATACACACACACTAGTAAACACACTTGCCCAGACTGGTGGGCAGCCCCATCCGCGCTACCCAGGGAGCAGTTAGGGGTTAGGCACCTTGCTCAAGGGTGCCTTCCACTCGCAAGTCGGGTTCCCCAACCTCCAGCGCGTAATCTGTGTTGTGAGACTGAAGATCGAGGGTCTTTAATATCATGTAAACACGTGTAAGGCCGGAGGGTCCTGCTGCTGCAGGCATGGAGGTCCATTAGCAGTTCGGGGTTTTGCCATTCTAGAAGATGGGCCTTCCGAAACGGATCTCTGAAAGCTCCTCGCGGCAGACGAGGGAGACGGTTCTCTCTCTTTGCCTTCTCTTTCAGTGGAAACACCAGCTTTAACTGTAACGTGTGATCGTCTGAAGTTAGCAGCGTAAATAACGTCACTCCAACTTGAACTACGACTTCATCAAACGCTTCACTTTCTCACTCTTACAATCCACTGTTGTGGTGAATTTAGCATGTTTCGCCACATCCTTCACGCCATTCATATTCGTGCAGAAAGACACTCGCGCTTACCCAAGCCTCTCTTACTGCTGCTGTGAGCTGGAGACGGAGGGCTTTTATTGTCCGAGGCTAAGAATAGAACACTTTCAACAACACAAGCGAGAGAAAGTGCAGCATTCTTGGAATTCAAGTGCAGTATGAAGGGCTCTATGTGCTGCGTTACTCACATCCTAAACCCTGTCTAGACATGCTCATCTCTTTCTCATACATTTCACTTGATTTCTAATTAAGATCGTGTACTGCATAATTAACCACATGCGGCCATGATGGGATAGGTTGACGTTCAGGACTGCGCTCTTCGTCGATGCTGAAAATGAAACTGTTCATCAGATACAATAAAACCAGCTTACAGGTGTTTAGCCGCTGTTTAGAACCTGCACCTTCCACATGTGCCACTTATTTAAATGAGCTACAGAAGCCATTGAAATATTAGAAGAGTACAGGGGGGAGCTGCGATCGAGGTTCTTCTACACGCTTCTGTAATACTATCAAAATCAATTCATATGTGTAGTGTTACAAAGGGGCGGAGTCAAAACTGTAGCTCCGAGCCATTTTCGTGTCTTAAATAATAGATTTAGCTAGTTTGGTTAATTGATGAACTTCCAAAACAATCGTAGTCTAGTCTGCACATCCAAAATCCAAAAAAAGACTAGAAAATTTAATTATTCAGTATCCACTATGAATTATTCAGCATCCACCATGAATTATTCAGCATCCACTATGAATTATTCAGCATCCACTATGAATTATTCAGCATCTATTATGAATTATTGAGTATCCACTATGAATTATTCAGTATCCACTATGAATTATTCAGCATCTACTATGAATTTTTCAGTATCCACTATGGATTATTCAGCATCCACTATGAATTATTCAGCATCTACTATGAATTATTCAGTATCTACTATGAATTATTCAGCGTCTACTATGAATTATTCAGTATCTACTATGAATTATTCAGTATCCACTATGAATTATTCAGCATCTACTATGAATTTTTCAGTATCCACTATGAATTATTCAGCATCCACTATGAATTATTCAGCATCTACTATGAATTATTCAGCGTCTACTATGAATTATTCAGCATCTACTATGAATTATTCAGTATCTACAATATGCAGAGGTTGAGAAATTAAACAATAGATGTTTTTAAACAAGAGAAAACCTCAACAATGTACATTTTTTAGTCTTCCAGGCACGTTTAATTATGTTCAGTAAGATTAATTTTTTAATAGATGGAATGTCATTATTAGTGTTTTGAAAGTAAGGAAATGTTTATGAACTCAGTAAAGCTTTTTCTGAAGGTCTGTAATTGTTGTTTCAGGAATTGTATGTATTTATTTCTGTATTGGTTTGTTTGTGTGTGCAGGAGCAGTACCGGTTCTGCTACGACCTGGCGCTGGAGTACATAGAGACCTCGTAATGGAGCAGTGAGGGAGGGATTTCTTCATTTTCTTGGTTTTCTCGGCCGTCCGGACCTTCCGCAGACTGTCCTCAGTTCATCCAAGGCGTTGTTGTTGTTGTAAAACGTTCCGGGAGCGATCCGAGTGGCGCTTTGTAATTTTTCTGCGTGTACAGTGCCACGGGAGCCAAGTGCCGACCGTCATGCCACATTTGCTGTAAAGTCCTTTATGTTTAATTTCATTTTTTTAGTTTTGGTTTTGAGCATCTTTGTTTCTGGATTGTCGTTTTCTTTCTGTGCAGCCATCGTTAACACTGAGGCCAAGCTGCTGCATGCTAGAGGTGTTCTTTATTTCTCTCTCTATGTCACTGTTAATGTCAATAAACATATATATGATTATATCAGTATGCGTATATAGAATATCCATCGTCGTGTGAAAAATTAAAGAACAAAACAACAGCAAAAAAAAAATCTCCATGATTCAAAGTGCAGCGTGTGACATTGGCTTGGTAATGTCTGTATTGTGCACTAATGGCTGGCTTATTACATTGTTTATTTCTGTTTGTTTTTGCTTTGTTGTTTATTTTTTCCCTTGTTTTTGTAGCAGAGCTATAATCATAAGCCAAAGACTCATGTAAATATGTCTATATAGATAAAGCACATTGTTTGTATTTATTGTTTACTTGCATTCCTTTTCAAAGGCTCAAAACAATCATGGCCATTCCCAGTTGTTTACCCTGAATTTTATCTGTACACATTTTACTGTAGTTTTTTCAATAGTAGTACTTTTAGTTTTGTATTTTTCAGTTTGAGCATTTTAGCTGTGACGTTACGGTGTTTCTTTGTGTAAATGATTGTGAATTGTACCTTTACTGAAAGGGATTCGGTGACGGCCCCGGAGAACAGAAGAAGAGTTCTATTTTTTCCCGCCGTTTTGGCTCTTGTGTCGGACTCTCCAGGAGGAAACGGCGACCGACGGACGAGTAAAGGAGTGTTAACTCGGTGTACACAGTATTAGACTGCAGTGCGTTCAGAGGAAGACGCAGCCAGACGCCTCCACGATGGACCTAAGAGGCTGTTTTTCGCAGCGCAGGAGGACAAATTATTAATCAGTAAATTTGAATCATGCATCATCCTTTTCGTCTGTAGTTGTTGGCTTGATGGCTGTAATGAAACTAGTAAAAACACTTTTAATAAAAAAGAGGTGGCGTATGAACACTAATCCACAGCGTCCTGTTTTCAGCACACTCCCTGTTTGAAAGAATCTGTTTAAAGCCGCAGTGAGGAAACGCTGCAGAAGCTCGAACGCCACCACAAGATCAGACCCTGCAGTAAACAAACAGTAAACATTTTCTACTATGAATTATTGAGTATCTACTATGAAATATTCAGTATCCACTATGAATTATTCAGCATCTACTATGAATTATTCAGCATCTATTATGAATTATTCAGCATCTACTATGAATTATTCAGCATCTATTATGAATTATTCAGCATCTACTAACAATTACTCAGTATCTACTATGAATTATTCAGTATCCACTATGAATTATTCAGCATCTACTATGAATTATTCAGTATCTACTATGAATTATTCGGCGTCTGATATTCACAGCTTCTCCTGAAACCTGAATGGCTTGGAGCTCAATGCCTCACATTTATTTGAGCTGATCCAGAGTCAGCTCTTGTCTGTACTAGTAAAGACAGTGTTCATTAATACGGTATAAAACTGGTCCCAGATCAGGACTTTCACTCTGCCAGGGGCACAAAATCTATCAAGCGGCCACGTAGCCAAGACACGTCTAGTGTCTGAAGTTTACTTTTTTTACTTATAGCACGAAAGCTACCAGGCTAACTTGGCTATAACAAGGAACGGACCCCCAGGCCTGAATCACCCTCATGTGGAGGTCAGTAATCTCTAATAGACTAATAGTATGCGGTTCCTGCGTCACTGTTCCGTATAAACATGGACGTTAGTTTGGCTAAACCCAGTAGCGGCTGCCTAGAAGCCTGAATTTAGCCTGTACTGTTTATAGGTAACCGTGTGTCATAAAGCACTTGATCAGGTCTATATTGGGGATGATGGCAGGAAATCGAGTGAATTGGGTTTTTGTTTTCACAAGTGCTGTTTGAACAACAGATCCTGCGAGCACAGAGAGCAGCTGTGGCTTTGCCATTGCTGCGGTGCAGCGTATGTACTGCATGAGAGTGTCGCTGCTGTTGTGTGAAGCTGTGGTTCGGGCTCTCTGCGCTTCTCTTCGCTTCGCTTCCTGTCCCCTTCCTCTGAACAGGATGCTTCTTCACACTCTTTTGTTCTCTCTCATCACTCTGAGCGTCTGAGCTGGCCAGAGAAGGGGTGAAAGGGCACCCCGAAATTTCCTTCTCCTTTGCTTCTCCTTCTGACCTCTGCCTGACCCCTGCCGTCTCTCAATGGACTCCCATTATCCCAAGGCTTCAGCTCCACTCTAAAGGTCCTTTAGTCTGCGGCACTGTGGCGGAGTCCAGGATGGCTATGACACTAACGGAGTTCACTCGCTCTCTGGACCCTAAAACGCTGCCCAGGATCCTGCAGATCCAGTCCGGCTTTTACTTCCAGGGTAAATATATGATATACAGGTCATATATGGTTTGACCTGCTTGTTTGTGTCAGTTGTTTATAAATGAGCAGATATTCTTTATGGTTCCTACTTTGTTTTTACTCGTCTTTTCATTTTTTACTACTTGCTGATGGAAAAGTCTGTTAGAATTCAGATGCAATGTGTATGAATCCATGTACTCACAGTAAAGTTAATGCAACCAGCTGCATACGTTCCTCCTTTACTGGTTCAAAAACATATATAAGCATCAGTGAGGTCTCATAGAATAACCTGTCTATAACCTGAATCATTTGTCAGCTTTCATTTATACAAGAAGTTATTTTTTTCTACTCTAGAGCAGTAATCACTGGTAGATTCTAGAACAGGGCTTTTCCTAATTACGCTTCACTAATTCATTTTACTTCTTCGTTAAGGCTGTGAGCTCGTTAGTCAAATAAACTGACGGGAAGGCGAAAAAAAAGAACACTGCTGAACTTCAGTCCTACATCGTTAATATTTAATGCAAATGCTGCAAATGAAGCATATTAATATACACATCATTAATGTTGAGGTTATATTTGTGTGTATTATAATAAACAAGCATCTCCAAAATGGTAACTACAGGAGAAGGCAAAAGCCTGAATTAGTTTTAATGGAGGTCAATGGAACCAGACGTCTTTCCAAGAGATTGAAATTCTCAGACAGTGTAAACGGCAACTGCTGTGTTCATATGATGCATAAACATAAAAATCCACAAAAATGGAGATACATGTTTTTCATTGACGAGCGATGATTATGTATGTGTATATATATATATATAACAGTTGTTTATATAAAAACATACTTTAATGCAAGTCAATGGAACTGTTTAGCATGACATTTCACACAGTGTAAAGGTCAACAGGCAAACTCTGTAAAAAACTGAACATACATACATCTCTCTCTCTCTCTCTCTCTCTCTCGCTATATATATATATATATTGTAACCTTTACACTGTTTGGAAATGTCATGTTAAACGGTTCCACTGACTGACATTAAAAGAAGTTTGTTTTTTCCTAATCCTATAAAGTTATGAGTTATTATAACAGCAGTGATGTGTATATTTCTAAATATATGTACACTGTACTATATATACACACACAGTGCTGTGCAAAAGTTTCAGGCACCTGAAAAACAAATTGACTTAAAAAGCTGATTTTTTTTTCTGGTCAGTAAGTGTTTGTTTGCTGTGAAAAACACAAATATTCAAATAAACCCAAATAACAGTAATAATGTAACAGTTATAGCACTGATATAACAGGTATAGCACTGATATAACAGGTATAGCACTGATATAACAGGTATAGCACTGATATAATATGTATAGCACTGATATAACAGGTATAGCACTGATATAACAGGTATAGCACTGATATAACAGGTATAGTACTGATATAATATGTATAGTACTGATATAATAGGTATAGTAATAATGCAACAGTTATAGCAATGATATAATACGTACAGTAATGATATAATAAGTATTAGTATAGTACTGATGTAGTAGGTATATTTATGATATAATAGGTATAGTAATGATATAATAAGTATAGTACTGATGTAGTAGGTATAGTAATGATATAATAGGTATTACAGTGTTTTTGCTCTGGAGGAATTTCAGTACTTCAAGTGTGCTGGAGATGGAATGAGATGGATGGAGACATCCAGGAGAAATCTGGAACCGAACAAGATATAAACTACGAAAACATAAAATCTTGTGTTCATGCATTTATTGTAATGATATTTTGTGGTTTCTATAAACTCAAACTCACTTACTGCAAACATAACTGGCTTTAAATGTTATTTGAAATGTGCCCAGGTGCCCGCAATGCTACAATGCTTTTACACACTACTGTGTATATAGAGTATGGTATAATAATAATAATAATAATAATAATAATAATAATAATAATAATATTATATAGCTCATACATGAAAGGTTTTTTTTCTGCTTCTATTAGTCCATCATGAAATGTTGTCTCAGCCAAAGCTTTCAAACGGTGTAAAAAAAGAAAAAGCAGAAAAATGTATGTTTGATATGACGGTGATGCTGCATGTATGTGCTATTTTGAGCCACGAACTCAGAATTAGTTATGAGTTTCAGTTTCATTTGGAATACTTTAATGTGTATTACTGTACTGGCAGCTTCCGCAGCCCTATAAGGCTCACCTTTTATTAGACCCCAATCAAAGCAAACCAGACCGTAACCATAATCATATTTCTGCATATTATTTTTTTAAGATATGTATATATTATATCTATCTATCTATCTATCTATCTATCTATATCTATATATATATATATATATACACATACATATATATACACACACATACACACTGATAGTACATTGTACATCTTGAGTAGAATGGTAAAGACCATCAATCTACAGGAAACAGACATACAACAGCACCAATGTCTTCATAGGCTTTCAAAAGGTTGTTCATATACATCGTCCATTTTTGCCAGTTTTCCTTTAACAGGTCCTCTTTCAATTTTAGGGCAAAGGTCATTTTTCCATCTGGAATATTTCTTGTATAATACGAAGCCCCTGGCTTTGTTTGGGGGGGCTCATGCATAAGCCTGTTCCTAGTAATGGCCTTCTTACTGGCTATGAGAGGTATTCACACCAAGTACCTGTCCTTCTTCATTAGCACTTCTCGAATCTTACACAGTACTCCTCTTAGGAGCAGTATATCTCAGCACCTCCTCCATAGTCAGGACTCCTTCCCAGAGCTGTTCTAATCTTTGTTCTGAAAATGATAACCTGCATGTTTCTTCTGATGACTGTAGGAACTGCAGAACTGTATGTATGTAAGTGATGGAACTGAAATGACCTCAGCAGGAACGTCACCGTGTGCCTCTATCTGGTTTGCAGGCAGTTGAACTGAATGATGGGCGGCGTTTCAGGCTGTGCGTGTTTTTAGAAATGTGGTTATAATCAAGCGAAGGCTGCCGTGCTCAAATCTGGTCGGCTGAGCTGCATTCAGAGCCGTAAAAAGCTCAGTATACACACATCCGACATGAACGGAGCTCTGTATTACTGAACTTCAAGTAGACTTTAACTGTCCCAAAATATAAGAGAATAAATAATAAATATATTTCCTAAATGGTAACTTCACAGCAGAAGGCAAAAATTATATTTACTTTTAAAGGATTTTATTTTATTACAAACACTTAAATAAATAAATAAATAAATCTACATAATAAATAAAATAAAATCTACTTAACTTTAAAAAGTAAGTTGTTTTGGTTGCCCTAATAAACAGAAGATAAAACACATTATTACTGTTTTTTTTACTTATGATTTGAACAATGAACTCAAACTTTTAAGGCAACGGTTACATACTTTTTAAATTAAAGCATTAAATTATTTTTCACAGCGAAGCTATTTTTTGTTGAGTTCCTATTGGTCCATTCACCATGGAAGTTTGGAAAGCAAAGATACATGTAGAAATCTGTACATTTGCTGATTATTAATAAAAACAAACCTAATTATTTATTAAACACCGCTGTATCTTATCAAAGGATTGTATTTCATCAGTGTTTTATGAAGCCAGCACAATAAATTCTTCTAATCTGATGTTATGTGTTACACCTAATCTGCTAAAAGTGAAAGAGAGTGAGAGCCGATGAAGTTTCAGAGAAATGTAGATTGATAAATTCTACTATAATTAGATTTTTTAATTTGATTTTCCATGTTTGATAAACACATTTAGAAAAACTGTCTAACACCTGAAGTAAACTCTGTAACTGTGGTGCGTTGTTGCTGTATTGCTGATGCGGTTCTGCAGGCGCCGTGTACGAGCTGTTTGGGAGAGAGTGCTGTCTCTCCACTGGAGACCTGATGAAGATCATCGACATCAGCATCACCAAATTCATCGCACAGACGGCCGACGCCTCAGAGATCACGCTGCCGTTAGACTATCCGGGTACTGTATACTTAGTCAGCACTACCTCCACCATGCTTCACCCAGAACCTGAGCACTGCTTAAACACAGACTAGAACCTTCAGCACTTCTCCATTGAGCTCTTTATGTTCACATTTAGTCAGTTTTCTTTCCAGAATTAAGCAAGATAGCAGATGATAGAGGTCCTACTTTGGGAAGCCCAACTTCTCTCCACCTGGTTGGGATGTCAACACTCAAACCTCTCACGTGTTCAAACCACCAAAAGAGTCGTACTCTGCAGCTCAGAAAAGACAGCTTGGAAAACTGTTCAGTCTTTATCTAACCAGGGAAGACGCTTTGATATACATAAATATATGATAAAAATACCCAAAGGATTAAGATTAAGCAGGGTACTGGAAAAGGTATGTTTATACATTAATCAGAATTAATAGAGCGGAGGTTACAGAAGAGCTATAACCACAGGTTATAACAGTGAAAGAATATATATTCATATATATGAGGTATTTAATGTACTAGAAAAAATAAATATGCTAAAGAGTAATAATAATAATAATAATAATAATAATAACAACAATAACAATAATAAGACAAGAGAGGTATGTCTATATTCATAAATGAGCACATACTAGACATTAACCAGAGCAGCAAATGTATAATTGTGCTACGGAAATATGAGGTAGCAAAGACCATCAATAAAATATAATATTAATGAAGTATTATTACTAGGAGCCACAGTGGCAGGAGTGAAAAGGATTATCACAGAGGTGTTAAACTATATTTAGCTTTTGTATAAATATAACACAGAACATAAACAAACTTCGGAGCACGTACCGTAAAGGGAAGTGTTATTCTTACACAGAGCAGACTGAATTATAATAAATTAGATACTAGATCATGAGCTGGTTTCATTTAGAAACAATAAGACCTTGATGGCTAAGAGTATATGTATTTCTATGGAATATTTTTATTCAAATACTAAACTGTACTCATCTCATAGTTAACTAACTATTAACTATATTCTTGATTCTATATGGTTTTCTTGTTTATTATGGAACCATCTACAGCTCCGTTCATCACTGAACACTTTTTAATATGTACAGCTTCCTACAAACTGGCTGAAGCCTGTAGAATATTATAGCATCATATTTCAGGTGTTTTACACGTGTACCCGCAACAGAACTGCTTTTATATTATTCCAAACTGTGATTCTAATGAAAGTGAAGCAGTTTGGTCAAAACAGAGTGGAAGATCATTCGAGATCAGGGTGTTACCAACAGAATCCAGTCTCGCTGTGGCGGGAGATCAGTCAGGACTGCTCCGTGTATGAAGCAGAGGAATAGATGTCGGCGAGAATGTGTGGTGAGCGGAGGTTACTCAGCTCTGCGAGAGCACGGCAGTGCAAAAGAGAAATGGAGAAAAGTGTTTTTCACAGATGAAGGTGTGTAGCACTCCTATATCGCATCTGTGGGTTTTGGTTGAGATAGCATCTCCAGGTAGTTGAGAGGAGTACCATCTTTTAGCAGAGGTGGGTGAAGCACATAAGCGATGAAGCCTAGCCATCTGTGAGTTAAAGTAGAGATCCTCATGGTAAACTACTCCTCCAGTGTCAGTAGACGTTCCTCCCTTTAGACCTCCACTGGAGTAACAGTACTAAAGTATGTACCTTCAAATGTACTTAAGTATGGAGAGTAACAGGAGCATGATTTATTATGGCTCTAATGTCCTATTATCATTTCTGGAACAAGACTCTTAATCAGCTCAGTGTAGGTGAAGAGACTCGAGTGTCTCTCAGTCCACCAGTCTTTAATAGAAGATCAGTAATTAGTCTGACACTGACGTCTATCACAATCATCATCAGCACAGAACACTGAAGGAGAACAGGTTCCGTTAGCTAGAACCAAGCTCTGTCCGACAGGTCAAAACAAGCTCTGAACGAAGAGACCGCTGTACCCTGATTGATTGACTCACTTCACACTACTTTCGTTTGGACGTTACATTTATATGCTCATATAAGCCAAACAAAATTAATTCATACTAGATTCGGAATTATTCATCATAGATACAAAATAATTCATAGTAGATACTGAATAATTCATAGTAGTTACTGAATAATTCATAGTGGATACTGAATAATTCATAGTAGTTACTGAATACTTAATAGAGGATTCTGGATAATTCATAGTAGATACTGAATAATTCATAGTAGTTACTGAATAATTCATAGTAGATGCTGAATAATTCATAGTAGTTACTGAATAATTCATAGTAGATACTGAATAATTCATAGTAGATACTGAATAATTCATAGTAGATACTGAATAATTCATAGTAGATACTGAATAATTCATAGTAGATACTGAATAATTTATAGTAGATGCTTAATTAGTAAATATGTTGTTGTTATGCTGTGATATTAACATCCAGAAATCATCATCTCAGGTCTCTTTAGAATCGTATCGGACAGTCAGGCATATCTGACCATCCAGGAGATTGTGGACTCCATGAAGATCAGCTCCCACAGACTGGGCCAGCCATGCTTCATCTCAGCCGATCAGATCCAGCTTCCTGAAGGCTCGGTGAAGGAGAAAGAAGGCTTCCGAATCACAGCGCTCACTCTGGATAGCCAGGGTGGCGGCCACGTGGACTGCGACTTCCTCCACAAGGAGCCGAAGTTCAGCTTCAAACTGGACCTCTCTCAGGAAGGCCATTTCTTGGAGTGTGAAGACGACCAGTTTTACACCCTGCGGGAACTGGCCGAGTGGAAGATCCCTAAAGGCAGGAAGAGGACGGTGACCGTGGTCAATGCTCCGCCCACAAAGGATGTGCTGTTTTCCACTGTACTGGACAACGTGAGTGGGGAGTTGACGCTAACGCCGGTGTACGAGCTCCAGGCGGTGATGGAGCGTAAGTCACAAAACCTTTTCAATTTTTTTACCGACCTTCAAAAAAAACACATTGAGTGGTGTTGAGGTTCTGGACTCTGGAGTGGTCAGCTCATTGTTCTGAGAACACCAGCAGCTTCTTTGTTGGATGTGTGTGTCTCCTTTTTTCAGTGAGGAGCTTCTTGAACAGCTACACCTCCTTTCAGACCTCCATAGCGTTGAGGCGTCTTCTCAGAGTAGAAGAAGGATGGAGAGAAACACCTGTGGATGTTCTCAGATCTGAAGCAGCTTGATGTTCATCTCTCTCTCGGAGATGAAAGCTTTAAGTGCTGTTTATCTGATGGGGACAGCGTTAGTGGGTCTACCAGGTCTTCCAGGTGGTTGTTAGGAGGTCCATTTTCTCTGGGTAGCTGTTAATTCGGAAGGGCCATTCAAGTAGGAATAAAGCTTGAGGCCCTCAAACATTCAGAAACGAGCCTCTATTAAGCCACAGCAAACAAACAAACAGAACATATCGTTTGTAGAGCTTTTTGAAAAGCTTCTGACCGGCCGCATTGGTCTATTCATTGGCAGACGACAGTGTAACCATGAGTGCATTTCTTCCATGATTTAATTTCCTCCGTTTAATATCCATTATTTGTAACTCTGCTGAATGGAATAGGCTGGCGTCTCGGGCCAACGAGCAGAACAAAGAGTCGTTTTAGGGCTGTTAACGTTATGAATGTCTTGCCTGCTTTTGAATTGGAGGAGCCAAATTCAAATGGTGTTTTGATGTTGTCGTTATGTGTGTCGTGTTGCTGCCGATAATGAATTTCCCATTTGTGGAGAGAGAACTGTGCTCACAGCTTCAATTAACCAGGCCCGGCCCGTGTCAGGCAATAGGGAAGATAAATGGAGTTACGCTCTCACAGCAGTTACATCACACGCTACTCTATGTGTTCAGCCTTCTCCTTGTTAAAACTTGGAGTCTATTATTGTTGTTTTGCAGGACTAATTAAATCTAATTATATTATTACATGCTTAATAATATCCGGTGTTCGCTCTACCTAATAAGCGACATAACCAGCTGCTTAAGACCCTACGGGCACCAGGGGGCCTCCTAACAATTTCTGGGTTATTGCTGTGGTTTTCACACCTAGGGTTTTCTCTGGACCCAGGACCGTTTGCTCTGCGAGTTCATTATGTTCCACCGATAGCCCTTTACACCAGTGTGGAACAGGCTCTGTTCTGGTTCGTGCACCTAATTTTGAACCGTTGGCGCATTTTCACCAAAAATAAATACGCGTGGAACCGAAAAGTTTGTTCCCAGCTGGAACCAAAGAATAGTAGGTGGAATTGTAGCATCTGTGAGTGTGCCAGGAAGGCAACAATGGCGACGCCCAGTGGTCTGCTGGAGAACCTCTTCTACATCCTCTCATCTCCAGTAGTTGATCCGTGCTTTCTTTCTGGATATAAACGGACACTCACAGGTAATCCATACGCTCCGCCATCTTGGTACTACTGTTTACTACCGCTGTGCAGCGCCCTCTGTTGACGTTGAAGCCGTATCCTTTGGCATTCCTTGGTTCCAATAAAAGCTGGAGCAAACTCATGATGGTTCCCTGAATAGCACCAAGGTTGTATGAAGCCTGATGGTGACCAGTTGAAAAACCAGGGTTCTTTTGTGAAAGCTGTTTTTGAGCTCAGGTGCGGTCAGGAGAACTGATCTCTGGTTCTCCTGAAATTGGAGGTCTGGGGTTCCCCTCTAGCCAACTCTGGTGCTTTCCACTGCGCATATGGAAGCTATCCGAGTGTGGGGCCGGACGATTGGTTCATTTAGTAGCGTGACTGCTTTAACTCATCCTGTCACTTCCCTTTTCAAGTTCTGTGATGGCAGGAAAAGACTGTGGTGGGCAAAAAGCCCTGTTCATTCCTGCTTGAGTGTTTATATATAAGGAAAACAATAAAATGCAGCAAACGAATAAACCTACCACTTTGCAAACCTGCAGTTGGAAAAGTGATGTATGGAGTTGCGCAATTGATCCACAGTTCAGATGGAATTCTCATGTGGGAAAGCAAACCTGCGATGATGAGCCCCTCCCTCAAGTGAGCCCAGAATTGTTTCATAATGCTCGAGTGAGGTGAAAAAGTTACTGGTCAATACTGTTTCTAAAAAGAACGTGTGTCAAAAACCAGAAAACAAGAAGGAGAAGAAAACGCTAAAAGGAATTTAAATCAAACATGCCATTTATGAGAACCCCAAACAGGCATTCATTAACGTCCAGTCATCAGTAATGCACAAATTACCTGTTTATAAATTTGTAGTATTTAGACTGCACAAGCTAGTAACTTTATAAGCATAAACAAAGTTAGGATTCCTAACGTGGGAACATTTTGTTTGGCTCTTTAATTTATGATTGCTTTCACTATTACAAGAACAATATAACAAGCTCACCTGACAAAAAAAATGAGTCCCCTTGTGTGTTTAAGGTGGTAGTAACCTCAGGCATTTACATTTACATTTATGGCATTTAGCTGACGCTCTTATCCAGAGCGACTTACAAGGTTAATCATATTACAGGTAGGCCAATGTAGTGTTAGGAGTCTTGCCCAAGGACTCTTATTGGTGTAGCACAGCACAGTCACCCAGGTTAGGATTCGAACCCCAGTCTCCCACATGTGGTGGTGGCTCCCTGGTGGGTAGTGGTGTTACCCGCTGAGCTACACCAACCACCAGGCCCCTGCAGGTGGCGCTGCACGAGTATGATGGGGCTATAAATCCCTGAGGAGTGTGAGTGACGGGATCCATAGATTGGGAAGAGGTGGTACAGTGCAGGGAATGTCTCGTTCCATGTGTGGAAAATGGCTCCAGAGCAGATGTTAATGATTGGCTAAAAGGAGTGACTGCATTTGGGCGTGCCAAAGACCATAGTGTGAAGGAAGTAGCTGAATCTGCAGGTGTATGGAAGCGTACGGTCATACGGGTCTACCAGCAGTGGCTAAAATCCCAGTCTACAGGGAATTCTCCTCGGAATTGTGCCAGGGAAGGCATCTACCAAACCTGGACCAACTGACCAATTCTTTGAGTGTCTGAACATTGATGTGGCTACATCCAGAAACTTGTCCAGTCCATGACAAATCCAGTCACAGCTGTTATTGGTGCTGGTGGAGGTGTTACAGGCTGTTAGGTACGTTTGTCACAGTGGGCTCATATTTGTCTGTAACTACCCAACAGAAATGACGAGGTTTATGAATGTTATATTGACATAACTGCCTGAATGAAGGCAACATGGTAGTTGGTAGGGCCAGAAATTATTCAAGTCAATGTGTAGGTCTCAGGGGTAGGCATAGCAAAGTTGGCAGGCGGCAAAAACATAGAGGTGGCCCTGACTGCACCATTAGTTCCTTTAGATTTATGTTCTGGGTAGATGTTCTAGATGTTCTTTGATCTTGTTCTGGTTCAAGATTCTGCCTACAACGACAGCTCTTCATCAAATTCAAATCATTAGTATATCTACACTGCCCACACACTTATTCCAATAAGCCATGAGTCAGAAACAACAATTCCAATCGCACCATACTTCTGATATTGCTAACCGTAACTGCATCTTCCATGGGTTAATCTCTTCTCCTCTCTTGTGTCTTACAGTCAGGAAGAGCGTGGCTCTCATCCCGTCCAGCATGGATGTAGAGGTCATTGACGTGACAGAGCAGTTTGACGTGAACACCTTTATTCAGCCACTTACCCTGCAGGATGTCTTCCAGAAGCCCTCAGAGATTTTCCCGATGGTGGCCGAGGTGATCGAGAGACCTTTGATTGAAAGGCACATGCCGGAGCAGTTGGCATCTCTACTGCATTTAGAACGAGTGATTGTCCACAGGGCTTGTGAAGTCAAGAGGATCCTGGCGACGGAAATTCGGCAGGAAGCCCCAAGACATTTCCTCATTCCCACGACCTACAAGGGCCGATTCAAGCGGCGGCCTCGAGAGTTTCCCACAGCTTACGACCTGGAACGGGCCCGCAGCGACACAGAGCAGTTACACGTGGTGGCCACCAGGGGCTTTGACTCAACCTACAGCGGATTAGCATCTGTTTTAGTGGGGGACGAGTTCGTAGTGAAGAAAAGCAAATCAGCCGAAGTCGTTTGCGATGGAAACAGAGACACGGTGGAAGCCCTGACTTGTATGAGGATCAAGGGGAAGTCTCACGAGCCTATTCGTCTCCCGATGTGCCTGGACGGTGGATTTATGGAGGTTATTCACGACAAACGCCAGTACTCCATTTCTGAGGTTTGCCACTGGTTCCCACTTCCGTTCAACGTCAAAGTGTCCGTGCGGGACCTCTCCTTGAAGGAGGACATTTTGGCCAGCGTTCCTGGCCTACGCATCGAGGAAGAAATCACTGATCCCTACCTCATCGTCTCAAGTCCTGATCTTTCCAGTTGGTGGGAGGTGCCCGTAAACCGCACGAACATGATTGTTCACCTGGAGAAAAGCTGGACAGGTGGGGTCCCCACGTGTAACGTGAGTTCAGCCATTGAAGAGATCTCTGAAGACTGTTACTACACCATGAGGAGGTACGTCTTCACTACGGTAACGCCCCCGCCGCGACCCCCAAAAAAACCCAAACAGCCTCCGGCAAGACCAGCCAAACCACAGCCCAACCCACGACCTGAGAAACCCACCAACGTCGCTGCCAGCTGCTCCCCAAAGGTAACCAACACTGATATTTTATTTGCACCCGTATGGCGTGAATATGAAGAAGAGCGGCTTTCTAGTGTTGAAATATTATAGTCATTAACTCAGAGTGACAGACTCTGAACTTAGCATTGCACCTCATAAAAATCTAACTAGCAAGGCTATTCACTGTGGCCCTCCAGGAACTGCTGTATGTACTAAGTGTGAAATACCTTGAGACCCCCTAATTAACCTCTTGGACCCCTGAAGAGTAGTTAAACTCATTATGCTGTCCACTGCCAAAACATTTAAGCTCTAATGCAAATTCAGATGAAGGTCATTGTTTAGCTGCCTCACCCACCAATCAGCGAGCTTACTAGAGATGAAGCAGTGGTCTGCCTCAGGGGGGCGCTGTAGCAAACTGCTTCACCCAGTTTCTCCTTCACAGACTAGCAACTGTAACTATGACTGGGATGCTTTGCAATACGCCGTAACATGTTTGTAAATCTGAAAACTTGCCCCATTCCCCAAGAGAAAGAGTAGAAAGAGTGGACTGTTACTCAAAGAGGAGATCAACGAGTCAGAACTGTTAAACCCAACCCCGTTTGTTCCCTCTGAAGCTTGTCACTGCCATGTGTGGTGAGTGAGTTAGCAGCCATTCATCACTGGAGTAGCCCCCCGAATACCACAGCACACTGCTGTTGCAGTGTAGGTGTTTGTCCCACGCTACAGACCTCCTTTTAACACTATCGATGTGAGTGGTGAACCATGAATGTCAAAATGTCAAACCCATTACAATGAAAAATCCACCACTACAATAATGCTAACATCTGCTAGCACCTTTCTAGCTATATACATATATAAGCTCACCTGACACAAAAAAATGAGTCCCCTGTTACGGAAATGTCCCTAATACCCTGTAGTACCTCCACCGGCTCCAATAACAGCTGGGATTGGATTGGGCATGTACTGGACAAGTTTCTGGATGTAGCCACATGAGTGTTCAGACACTCTTACATCAAAGAATTGGTCAGTTGGGCCAGATTTGGTGGATGCCTTCCCTGGCACAATTCCGAGGTAGAATTCCCTGTAGACTGGGATTTTAGCCACTGCTGGTAGACCCGTATACACCTGCAGATTCAGCTACTTCCTTCACACTATGGTCTTTGGCACGCCCAAATGCAGTCACTCCTTTTAGCCAATCATTAACATCTGCTTTGGAGCCATTTTCCACACATGGAACGAGACATTCCCTGCACGGTAGCACCTCTTCCCAATCTACGGATCCCGTCACTCACACCCCGCAGGTATTTTATAGCGCCATCATCCTCGTGCAGCGCCACCTGCAGGAGCCTGAAGGTACTACCACTTAAAACACACAAGGAGACCCGTTTTAAGACATTTTTAAGAACCAAAAAGCTATTCTGTTATTCATGTTGGTAGGTAATCTAATGTGTAAGGCCTTCAGTCTAGCTACCTACATACCACGGAAAGAACCATATTGATTGGATAGTTTTTCGTTGTGTGTTTCAAAATTTTAAACCCTCTGTTTCCAACCAAAACTTAAGAAACAGTAAAATTAACAACTTGTATTTTTTGGTTCTGAAGGTTCTCCACTGACAGGCGCTCACTCAGCAGTTTCAATTCAATGCAGGAGGTGTTAATTCAGCGCGGTAGAACTGTAGGTGTTAGTCCAACACTTGGAATTTTACTGTGCACCACAGAAAGACGTCGCCGTTCAACAACACAGTCATCACATCAGTCTGTATCTGTCAAGAAGCTCCGAAACCTGAACCCAGTTTTCAGATGAATAGATGTGGTTGTTGATGGGCTTCTAAAGCCGAAATCCAGAACTTGGGATAAGGGGTAGGTTGGTTGAAGGCCGGTTCTGATGGATGGTAAAGTGATGGAACTTCACATTTGGTGTTGATGCTGGTTGCAATAGTTGCATTGCATTTGTTCTGGGATGTAGATCATGTCCCATGAAGGAGCCGTTCCTGTTCCCAGGGTTTTGGCTTGTTAGGCTTTTTTCAGTGTTTTCTGATTGGTTAATCTAAGCTTCGTTTAGTTCCGATTTGTTTACAGGTGTACTCAGACATGAATATTCGTCATATTTAATTACTAGATAAATTCAATGGGCCCGGTCATGTCAACTGTCAGTTGTGAAAACATGACTTAGCTCTCCTACTTGGCGAGTGTTTTTAAGTGAAATAAGTAGATATTAAAGAAACTTCTGCTCTTCACCCTAAAAGAGCTGATTTAAATGTTCTTTCTTATTTTGAGAACATAATTCTTTAAATTTCTGCAGAAAATCTAACCTTTAGAAAGCAAAGAAACCCTGAAAATCCTTGTTTTTGTTTGTTTGGTTGTTTGTACACTGCAAAAAATGACATCTTGGCTGATATGTCTTAGAAATTTAATTTTGCAATTGTTGTGGGCTCATTTTAAAATTATTTATCTTAATTCCCAAATATTGTTACTTGTTTTAAGTGATTTATTATCATTTATTACACCAAATTGTCTCACAATAAAAATTCTTAAAATAAGCAACAAACTCAAAATGACAATTTTAAGATATATTAACTGGGTATAAGATTATTATACTCATCAAGATACCATTTTATGCAGTGCAGAAAAACGGTGTTTAAAGAAATTACAAAATAGCTTTTCAGCTTTTTCATTTTAAGACATTTTTGTAGGACTTTATCAGAAACTTTATTTATTTTTACATGTTATTCTGATAGCTGACGTACATGATTTTTAGCTTTAGCAACTCTGCAAAAAACGGTATTTTAGCAAGTGAAATATTAGGTTAATTTATCCAGGAATAAACTAAAATAAAATGAGATTAAAAATTAAAAAAATATTTTTTTCAGGGATGTTCTGGCCAAGATAGCCAGCGAAACATAATAAATAGTTCCTACAAAGACAAATAACACTACAAAAACCTAAAACAGGAAAATCCCAAATCGGCAAGCCACAACAAATCATTCATTCAGAGCACTGACGAACAGTTTTACTCACTTCCACTGTTTGAAGAATGCTTTTAAATCTATCAATTATGAGCATTTCTCAAGTTTTTCCTGTGACAAATTCCAATTAGATACATATCTTGTGAGTGGGGACCTTAATTGCTGACTTCTGTTTAATATATAAAATTACACAGATAAACTAACGAATAAACTATAGATTTATGGCTTTAAATACATCAATAAATTCACTTTCTAATGAATTCACGTGTCTGATAAAAGAAAGGAGCTGAAAAAGTTTTTTTTAGCTTCAAGAACTTTTTTAAATAATTTCTAAAATAAAATCCATTTTCATTTTCTGTGTTTTTTGCAAAATGCAAAATATGAGGTTTAGATGCAGAGAACTGTCTAATGCTAAGCCAAGATAGTTGTATTACATTCCCCTTTACAGTAAAACCATTAGCAGTTCATTCACCTTGAATTTCAACATTTAAAACAAATTTGAGATTATAAAATCTGCATGATGTAGTGTTAAAAGCATTCTGTCGGTTACACACAGCTTGGTGTTAATTGTAGCCGTTACATCTGATATATGTCTCATGGTGACATTGCTGTGACATCTTATTTTCAGATAAATTAACTAATTTTAACTTGTTTTAATTTCATCAGGTAAAATCATACCACTGTATTCATATTTGTGCACTTGATAAAATTACTTTTCACCACTAGAAAAAAGTTTCTAGAAATAATTTCAGTTAAATAATCTTATAATAAACACTCCACATGAGAAATATAATTAAATATAATATTATAACAGGAGGTGTAATGACTACATTTAACACCATTTCACTTATAAAGTGTGTTTTGAGGCTTGACTCAATGTTGTACATACTGTCAGCTTAACTGAGAGGAATAAACACAGTACTAAAGGCTGCAGGTTAGAAACAAGATGACCGTAGATTCAGGAGATGCTGCCATCTTGTGGCAAATACTGGATTATCATGTGAACCTCTGCAAAAGAGGACACTCATTTAGAGAATAGTGAACACCCCCACATAATCAATGCCTTTAGAACCAGGGCGTAGGGGGAAAACCCCAAATTAACCCTTTACACCCCATAAAAAAGGCCCTAAAAATAAATTTTGGGCCCAAAATTACATTAAAGAGTGCACACACACACACTCAGAAAAGGCTAATTGTTACTGCTATATATTTATTTATTTACTATTTACCATGTCCTATTTTATGTATTAGCAAAGACAGAAATGTGATGGTCATGTATGTTGCCCTGTTTAAAGCAGGTTTGACCTCTGACCTATACATCATAGTTTGAAGTCCAAATGACTTTTTATATTCCATTACATTCTACAGATCAATAGCCGGGTTCTTTGCAATTCCTTGCTGCCCTCTCCCAACCTCTTGATTGATGAGTACTGGGGGAGGTTTGAGGTTTTGTGTGACCCCAAGTAAAAGCATTTCTTTAAACATTATATGTTTATATTGAGGGTTATACGGGAAGATACTGTGTTCAGATTCAGAGAGTCGGCGGGAATTTGACTAATTAATGTAGCTTCGTATTTGAATTTCTGTTCCACCTTAAAAAAGTCATGTGGTTTGAGGTTTTGTGCTCTGATCTTCTTTCCCTTTTCTTTTCCACTGCTCTAAAGACTCCTCAAAACATGTGACCAGTACATCTCTATGTCCCCATCTGACCTCTTCCACATCTTCTGTCATATCCCAGAGTCCTCTGCCTCCTGTGGTCAGCAGAGACAACTATACAGACCGCCGTCACTCCACAGCAGGAACTGAGAGAATGCCCAAAAGTCCTGCTACCTTACAGAAACCTGTCCTGCAGAACGGTAGGAGCATTTCCTTGTTCACCTGGTTCATAGAACAACGGATATGTTAAAGCGACAGCAGATTGAATTTACCCCCCACAATGTAGTTAATCAGCCGAGGCGCGTTTGGTGTTTTAGCACTGGTGCTACGAGGCTAATGTTGACCACTTAGCGGTAATTGAGGTTTCATAGCTGAAAACAGCAGCAGCCACCATCATGGCAAAATCATGGTCTGTGCTTTTGTCCATTTGAGGGTCACCCAAAATACCCAGTCGTCTAAGTGTTGGCCCTAGATCACGGGTGATGCCACAGCCATGCGTGAATTGAAGAGGTCATAACCGTCCTCTCTCTCTCTCGATTTGGGAAGGTAGGATAGTCCTTCCTCTCACTCCATTACTCAGCAAGATAACAAACATGAGCATCTATTAGCTGACATAACAGAATTAGCAGTTAGCATTCTCCTCCAAGCGTGTTTATATAGATGTGGCGATCCTCCATATGTCTTGGAGGACTCTTGTGCTAGCCTACACTGCACCAGCTTGGAGGCATCCTGTGATAGAAGAAGACCTTATCAGTGGGCAGAACTAGTTGCAACACCGGCCGCAAGTGCAGCGATTCCGAAAGGCTCCAGTACCAGAAGCCACAGGCAGCTCGCTACATAGCGTCCCTTTACTGGGAGCAGTCCTGGCTACCTCGCTAAATCCTAGCAGAGTCGCCGGAGAGTGCGAGTCATTATGTTCCCTACACCCCAGTCTTCTCAGACCTGGGCACTATGTACTCTTCCCTCTTTGCAACTTGTGGCATCAATCCTTGCAGCACCGCAGGCAGCAGCAAACGCAAGCCTCAGCTACCTTCCGCTTCCTCTGTCGCCCACGACATGATAGATGCCAGCGAGGGTCCTGCTTGTGTGAGCTGGAAGGCCCCTCTTTGGCCTTTAGCAACCACACCACTGGCGCCTGCTCAAACGTTTACAAACGACAAAGGCGTCAGTAACTATGTGCCTATGCTGGTCACATGGCTTTGACATGGCAAAAGTATAAAAGTACACACTCTAAAATGTAATTCAAGTAAAAAAAAGCAATTCTTTAAAAAATATTTCTAATTTTTTTTTTAAGTTTTAAAAGTTTTTATTGAGGGTTATACGGGATGATACTGTGTTGAGAGAGTTGGACAGAATTTGACTAATAAATCTCTCGAATCTGTATGTAGCTTCGTATTTGAATTTCTGATCCACCTTAAAAAGCCATGTCCTGTCGTCTGAATGTGACTGCAACACCATTTAAGGTGGAATGGGAATTAAAGCTAACTTAATTTTCACTAAATCCTTTGTAAGAGTCTCGGTTACAGTTACAACAAAAAACTAAATGAACATGGCAGGAGACCAAAAAGCAATAAGGAGCTCGAATGGGACAGCATTTCCTCATCCAAGGGTCATAACAGAGTGGGTGGAGGCGATGGAAAGGTGGGCTGAGGTTACCTACGGCGGCACTTTCAATTACTTTGTACTCTCGGTAGACAAAAACTGTAAAAGCACAGAAGGGTATCAGTACCTACATAGTGGCAAGGTCAGCCGTAAAGTCCGAAGGAGGCATCAAGTAGCTATGCTAACCCAACGTTCCCACGAGCTATTTAACGTTAGCTAGCATAGCTAACTAGCTAGCTCTGAGGTTAACGTCTTACCTGACAGCCTCACAAGCACCCGACGTGTCTGCTGTCCTAACCGAGCCATGTCTCTGGGTTAGGATGTTCTGGTGTCGGCTTCCCCTCCACAGAATGGTAAGAGCAGACGGAGGGACGTTTGGGTGGAGATTTTAAGGACGCAGGTCCTCTTCTTTGGAAGGCGGTGGGTGGGTGTAAGTTACATGGTGCCCCACGACACTCTGATGGTTTTGTGTTGTGTTGGTAACACGGCTGTTCAAGCGGACTTCTCCTCTTCCTCCAGTTACAGTGACCCCCGCCAACTGAGCACGTCATACTACTCAAACTATATGTGTTATCGCTGTGGTCGTACGCTATAATAGCGGATCAGCAGCCGCACCGGAAGTCCTAACACAAAGTAAACAAAGATGGCCGCTCCCTTGTTGTCATGGAGACTAGCGTGAATTCTCCCCGCGTGTTCATTGCTGGAGGTCGGAAAGCCGTTAAAGTAGCCAATCACAGGTTCACTCCGCTGCCCCGCCCCCTCGTCCTCTTGCACAGCCAATAGGATTCCGATTTGCGCTTCATTAGGCGCTGAATAGAATCGCCTGATTGAAAATACATTAATAAAGATTAAAATAAATAGATCGTTAAATGTAAAGTAACGAGTCTGGTTTGAGAATGTAGTGAGTAAAAAGTAAAAAATATTAAGAAAGTATTATGTAGTATTAGGTGACAAAACACTCAAGTAAAGTACAGATACCTAAAAAAACTACTTAAGTACAGTAACGAAGTATTTGGGCTTCGTTACTTGCCACTCTGCTCAGAGAACACTTCGATTTCAGTGGCCAGATCATTCAGATTGAGACAGATCTGTAAATATCTAATTGGAATCGCATTTCAAACAACCTTCAAATGTGGTCCAATTTGCAAAAATCTGATTTCACATTTTTTTTATGTTTTTATTTATTTATTTATTTTGTCCAGACTGTCAAAAATCATTCTGGATACAGTCTGGATATGCCAAAAATCTGAATTTGGCTGGCAGTCTGAAACAGCGTAATCATGATCTCTATTAACTCCACACACTTTGAGGCAAGGCAGTTAGCACCATGCTAACTGGGGGATATAAGCTTCCATAACTGGTTAGTTACGTTAGCCTTGTAGCTGCAGTGCTAAAACTAAAGAAGCAAACTTCAGACACCAAACACATCTTACCTGATCAACTGCATTGTGGGAACTGGGCTAGGTGATTGATTGTTTCACTCAGTAATGCTAACCCTGCTAATACTGAGTTAGCATTTACTTAGCCTTTATTTTAGGAGCTGTTGTGGATTTAATATTTTTAGTACCTGCTGATACACGTCCGTCTTTCTTTCCTCTCACAGCTGTTACGAGAGGCCACAGTCTTGAGGACATGTGTGTAAACAGGCCTGACGAAGATGACCCCCATGATTATGAATACATCGATGAAGACGAACTGGAAAACATCAGGAAGCAGTTCCATGAACAATCCCTAAGCAATTCCACCAAAGGAAAACCAAGTAACACAATATGATCACACTATGTGGGCGATGGCTGATGAACGGCACTTGTGAATCAACCAAATCAACAAACCTGAACAACAACCTGAAAGACTGTCTCTTATCTTTCGGATGTCTTTTAAAGCGATAGTTTGGTGAGCAATCTAATTTAACCTAGGATTGCCCTGTAGCGCGAACGTATTCAATCTAATGCAGTGAACCCCATGCAAGGTGATACCCCACCAATACCTCCCTCAATTAGCATGGGTAAATCATCACACACGTCCCTCTGACAGACTGACTCATGTGGTTTCTGACACTGTATGACACTATGATTCATAAACATGGCCTCAAGCACATTGGCATAGCTGAGACAGGAGTACCCATATGGAAATAAAACACATGGACGTGTATGTTTTTATGTATTTCAGATACATTATGTGGAAATTAGGTCTGTACCCGACTCAGAATTTTGTCAGTCGAATCGGATTCGCCCGTCCTGATTCGACTATTCGTTCATGTTGTTTCTCCATATACATTATCTAGTAATCAGTAAATCAATCTACATACGGTTCAGATCTGATGTCCTCATTTTGAAAGTCAGCAGAGTCACAGGACCATATTACTGAACTAAAAGAGACGTGGCATATGATGAACGATCTGGAGCCTGATTTAATTACAGACCATAGCGTCCGGCAGCGAGCACGTATTTATGCTAAACATTAGCGCTTCTAGCCTGTCTTTATAATTTCACTTTTAACAGCTTCTTCAGTAGGATGACCCTTCGTCTTTCATCTCTCATAAATAATGAACTCCTAAATAAAACCAAATTAGTCAATATTTAAATTATTTTTAGATGAAAAGAAGAACGGTAGACCTGAAACCGTTTAATTATTATATCACCTGCGCTGAAATAATTATTCCTCGTTTATTGGCAGGTATATTAAGTGACTGTACTTATCTTTAAATAAAAATAATCTTAGCTGTAAACGAATAAATAAAAATATCTGTAATTTAGGTTCTAAAATAATGGAATTATAATAAAACAAACGTCTTCGGTCCGTTTTTCCTTCACCGCAAACAGCCATTATGTCTAAAACGAAAGTCAGCTCACTGGTTTGAAGCAGTGTTGGATGTCTGACTAAATTACGAGCAGAATTAGCTTTAATTTGTTCAGATTCTCTTCTTCAAAAGCTCCTCCAGACTTCTGAGACATCGTTCCACCCGTGTTTCTCAGCTTCACAGCTTTAGCTTCCTTCAGAGGTGAACCGCCAGCACACGTTGTCACGTGGATTTAATTTTTTAGCAAGCATGCGCCATAGACCAGTTAGAACTCAAATATATATTTATTATTCCCCTTTTAATAATTATTAAAATGTCTTTTTACATTCTTAAAGTTCTTGTGCATTTTGTAAGCTTTTGTCTGTTTTACAAAAAGAAAAAAAAAAAACCTCGTCACTGTTGTCAGTCGACTTGGAGGTTCTCAGTCGACTTAAAGGGTCTCCGACTGACAATTCAATTTGTCAACTTCTAGTGGAAATATATTCCGAAAACTAAAATGTATTTTGGAATAAATTGTCGTATTAACCAAATATACTTTAAAATACATTTATATCAAAATATATCAGGAAATATTACAAACAGAAATAAATGTATGTCAACACATTTATCATATGCAATTGAAAATGTAAATGTATGAAAATAGCCAAAATACTTGTCTAATGCACTTTACTGGAATACCTTGTGAAGTGAATTTGCTTTGCAGTATCTTAATTTTCAGTCTCGTCTTAATCGTTTTGGCAAAGGCAAGTGTTGTTTGTATCAATACACTATGAAAAGAAGCAGTTCAAGGATTTAATATCTTGTTTATCTGAAATACCTTTAGTTGTACCACAATGGTTAATGCCAAGAAAAAGGCAGAACAAAAGCCATTTATTTGGTTCATATTTAAACTCCATACAATTAAAAAATGCATGCATTTGTACAAATAACTACAAATAATACAAGTACAAATAAATGCGTTTGAAAAAATAGATTTAGCAAATACGTTTTGTGGCCATTCTTATATATTTGCCATTAATACAATTGAATAATACAAACAAATGCCTTTGAAAAATACATATTTAACAAACACATTTTTGGACGTTTTCATGCCTTGCAACAAAAAAAATAAATTTAAAAATGTATTTAATAAATACATTTTTTGCTATACTCATACATTGCAAAAATATATTTGCTACGTACATCGTCGCTGTCCAAATAAAAACAAGTAGCTCCAAAATGGCAACTGTACAGGAGAGGCCAAACACCTCATTTAACTTTAATGTAAGTCAATGGAACCGGACGTCTTCAAAAGAGACATTGAGACATTTTTGTTGATCCATTCATCATTAAATCTGTGTTCAAATGATGCAGAAAAGTGAAAATAAACAAAAATGGAGATACGTGTTTTTCCCTGGACGGCGATGGTATATGGAATATATATGTTTTTTCCATATGGGTATCTTGAAGCCTGAATTTTGGATGTACTTTTGTTAGAAACGTCTGATACCAAACATCTCGTATGATCAGCTGCATTGGGAATTTGGGGGAAAACCGTGTAACTCAAAGAATTATTGCTTGAACAGAATATTCCATGTTTCCACGTTAGCATGTTATAAAGAGTGAGTCGTGTTGATGTTTATGATTAAAGCCTGAAATCACTCAGGCAGCTCAGAAATGCTCTGACTTCAAGTTGAAGATTATTCTAGAATGTAAAATGTGATGTGTTAATTATGACCCTACACCTACTGAACACGAGGTGTGGAGGGTTTCTCTGGACCAGGGGTGGGGAACTCTGGTCCTGGAGGGCCGGTGTGGAGTCTAGTCATACATAGAACTATTATGCTGCGAATCTCCTGTTCTACCACGTCCCAAAGGCGTTCCATTGGATGCAGATCCGGTCACTGAATAACACGCAACTCCTCATCGCCATGTACTGAGCAGCCTGACCTAATGAAGCGCTGCAGCTACAGATTTAAACTCATCCGCCGGTTACTAGCAGCTCAGTACAGAAGCAATGCAGTCGCAGCTCTCTCTGCGTTCCTGGACGTGACTGTGACCTGAACTTTGTGAGGTTTATTGTTCTTTCTCACTGATCTGTGTGATCTGGCTATCACCATCCCCTTGCTTGGTTAGCTTACTAGCTTAGCTAAGTTAGCTCACTAGGTTCTATAGTGTTTATATTTGCAAATTAAAGTGCCGGAGCTACCACATGGCTGAATCGCTCATGGTTTGCATGATAATGCAGGCATGCTAGTGTGCTAAGTCTGCCCAAGGGTTGCTGGGAAGGGAAATCAGGTCCGGGATGTAAGACTGGTCTTTCTGCATGGTGTGGTGATTTTCCTTCTCAAACACGTCTCATTCAATTCATCTGGACCAATCGGTGCTGCACTCTGGGCCTCAGTTCCCCCCTCCTGGTCTGTATTTAAAGGGCCCATGTCCTAATTTTTTTCCTGGTTTTTTGTTTTTTCCCATTTAAAACAATCATGTTTGTGGGCTTTTAGACACCAGTTCATTTTCCAAGCTCTGTTTATCCCTCAGAACTAATCAGGCTGATTTAGTGACTGTGCCTTTAAGACTGAGACATGTAAATGAGCTCTGTTCTGATTGGTTGCCAGATATTGTGCCTCATTCAGAAAACACTCTACCGGCTGGTTTATGGATGTTCTGAGACTTTAACAGTGTTTACATACAACATCAGAGTCTTCTATTTGGTTTTGGTTTATTTTGGGAAATTCAGTTTTCCATGATATGGGCCATTTAAAGGGGAACTCCACCCATGTTCTCCACCCATAATCCAATACCTGGGATGTAAACAGTCATTCCGAGAGGTTTGACACAACATGGTTAATTGTAGAGAAACTGACTGACTCTTTACAGTGGTGGTGAACCACCAGTCTCTGTATTTAGGGGGGCACATGTCATGCTTGGGGGTCATAGCGAAATGGATGGAGTGTTCAGTCTGCACCACAGCTGATGGTGGAGGCTTAACAAGGTGAGCGTGGTGTTCATTCACTGACCCAGCGTCTTCAGAAGGACACATGGTGGAAGTGCCGTTCCTCAGGGACCCTTGAGGAGTGAGTTCACATTTTCATTCTGTTTGAACACCTGAGCCAGGTAACCATCGACTGACCACCTACATCAGGTGTGTGGGGAGCTGGAATAATGCAAAAGCATGCATGGTCCAGGGCTAGGGAGCCCAGTGTCACAAGAATGGTACAGTAGGTAATGCTAATGTTGCTAACAGCCAATGAAAGTCAATAGCTGGCAGTTAGCAGTATGAGAATGATATTGTGCTTAGTGACGGCTACTGGCTTACATTGCTCACCAGCAACATTAGCATGTCGATGTTGACTTCTTTAGTTTTACACTGGAGCTATGAGGCTAATGTAGTTAGCATGGTACAAACTGCATCGTGTGGCTCGGCCAGGGGAGGGGCCAAGCACACTGCCTGGGAAACCTTGATGGGGGTCAAACACACACAGGCGGGCAGCGTGAGTGAACCAAACATGCTTTATTTACACATCACAAGGATAAATAAACCAAGCTGAAACTTGAATACGGCTTACTTGGCCTATTTAAAGAGTCCCGGGTTCTCCTTTGCTCCTCGCTCTCTCTCCAGCATGTAACGTACAGGCCCCGCATCCTGCTTCCCCTTTCTTGGAAGCAGGTTCCCTGTTTGGGAGGGCAAGGCAGCGACTCCACCTCTCCCCTGCCACAATGCTTGTAACCTCAACATAGATTTGATCATGTGGCTTCTGGTGCTGTGTGACAGCCTGTTATCTGTATGTCGGTCTGCATAGTTTCCATGATGCTAATTGCTAATAGTTGGAGAGGTGGGTGACGCTGTCACCTCAAAGCAAGAAGGGCTGGATTCGATTCCCCAGTTGGGCAGCCAGTGTTCTTTCTGTGTTGCCATGTTCTCCCCACATCTGTGTGGGTTTCCTCCAGGTTTCAGGTGAATTGGAGATGCTAATTTGCCCCTAGGTACGAGTGTGTGTGTTAGTGTGTATGTCCTGTGATAGATTGCTGGGCTGTCCGGGGTGGTTTCTGTGTTCTGCCGAATGAGTGTTGGGGTAAGTTTGGTTTAGAAGATGAACGAACGAATGAATGAATGAATAATTAGCTAGTCGTATGTCATAGCTCCAGTGCTAAAGATTAACTGCATTCGGGGTGAACCGGGTAAATATGAGTTCTCCCTGAACGCTAATGGATAGCAGGGGCTTTGCTGAGGTGCTTCTCAGCAGTTGGTGATCATCCCTGCCAGGATGGACAGTAAGCTGGAGGTGACGAACTGTGGGTTGAGGAGGAGGTCAGTCATCAGGGCGCGACCTTTCTCACGGGCAGCGACTGAGCACATTGCACGCTGCCACATCGAAGTCAGAGTTCCACCTGGCAGAACACAGGAGAACATGTGGCTGGTGTGTCTAACAGTGCACGGACAGGCGAGTACAAGGCTTGCACCACAAGCTGTGGTTTATACTATGAATACATGAATAAACAGATGAATGAAACCATGAACACAAACATTTCTCAAAATGAAGGTTCTTGATACAGTGCAGAGCTGTTGTTCTCGTCTCAATCTTGCATCACAACAACCAGCAAATGAATGGTTCTTTAGTAAACCACAGGTGGTTCTCCTAGCTTTCCTCCCTTTATGACCTTAAATAACCTCTTAGCTAAAGGTATTGTTTTGACCTGTTGGACAGAGCTTGGTTCTAGCTAATGGAACCTGTTCTCTTTCAGTGTTCTGTGCCTATGGTCATTTGAATAGACATCAGTGTCAGACTAATTAATGAGCTTCTATTAAAGACTGGTGGACTGAGAGACACTCGAGTCTCTTCACCTAAAAGTCGTGGGCTGGAGGTTAGGGAACCAGCCTCGTAACTGGAGGGTCACAGGTTCGATGCGCTGAACCGGCAGTAACAACTGAAGTGCCCTTGAGCGGGGCACCTGGCCCCCAGCTGTTCCCCGGGCGCCGTGGGTAGGGCTGCCCACCACTCTGGGCAGGTGTGCTCACTGCCTCCTAGTGTCTGTGCTCGTGAAACGTGGTGGGTAAGCTTGATGTAAGTTTCATGCTCGGCGGTGCATGTGATGTAAGCAAGGACAGGCCTCATCTCTGTACCTGAGTGACCCAACAGACACGATTCATCCAGCGAGCAGTGATGTCCTCCATGAGTCATCCTGTTAGTGCAGCACCATTGGCAGACGGCTGCACCACGCAGGACTACATCTACACAGACCGTTACCACGACTGTCCTTAACACCACGTCACCAAAGATTGTAATGGTGTCGTGCCAGACTGTCATGGAGTGACTCAGAATGGCAGCGGGTCATCTTCAGTGACGAGTCCCGCTTTTGTCTTGGTGGAGACGACCAACGAATCCGTGTGTGGAGAATCTGATCCTTCTTCTCATCCTCACTCACTTCTGCGGCACTGATGGTCTTCAGAGACTGAAGAGGGAACGAGGTGTTACTAGGATGCCATCTTTGGATGGGCATTTGAATGATCTGGGTGAGTAACCACAGTGCTGCTTTTCCTAAACAGGGTTTGTGAACAAGGCCGTTCTCAAAACAGGAATACCGTTGGCTGGGATGGACTGATATGTGAGTCAGGATCAGACACGGCAGAGCTGGAAGATGGTGTGCCTGGAGTTTGTGCAGGACGGACACCGAAGCAGTAATGCTTTGCTCAGGGTGGCATGTCCATCTAGCTAGCTGGCTAATCACTAAACCAGTGGCCACCAAGTGAGCTGGAAACCTGGAAACCGTGGTCAGCACCAAGATGAACGGTTTGTTGTCACGTGTCACATGTCCAGAAGGCCTGGTGTCACTCCACCTCCACCCCTACCGCACCATCTGCAGGAACTGTGTGAGGATATTCAAGCTGCATGGGATGGATTATCACAGGACACCATTAGGAACCTCTACAGCTCCATGCCGAGACGTCTGGCGTGTTGGGTTAGCAAACACGGCGGCCAGACGCCATACTGAGAGACAGACTTCTGTATGTGTAGCTCAATAAATATTGATCATATCAGTCTAAATTTATCATC
This sequence comes from Semaprochilodus insignis, assembly GCA_034552555.1. NCBI lineage: Eukaryota > Metazoa > Chordata > Actinopteri > Characiformes > Prochilodontidae > Semaprochilodus > Semaprochilodus insignis. The sequence goes on from CM067481.1 coordinate 204,725, forward strand.
AGTTATTGATCCTGGTAACCTTTATCTTCCTTCCCAACAGACCTGCAACCCCACACGTATGGTGGATGACTCTCCCATCACTGACTGTGGTAGACAGAGGGGTGACCACACTTCACTGGCCACCCTTTGGTTAAACCTCAGATCATATGGACCCTCAGAATTAAGGGCTTCAACAGGTCCAATCTGTTCCATTCCTTTCACATGGCTTTGTGTGCACTACTATGAAATGGCCACTAGAGGGAGAAAGAAGCCTGTTTTCTCTCTTCTCCATCTCCCCCCACTTACACATCTACCCATTCATTTTAAAGGAGTAAATGGGTGAAAAATAAGCCTTGATTTATGGGGTTTATGTAGTGTGTCAGTAAAAGTTGCATACCCAGGAATTTGTTGACAGAGGTCATCCAGCTGAAGATGTAGAGGGTGTGGTTCTCCTCAGCGCTGAAGTCAGCGATGTTGGGGGGTCTGTCCGTCTTCTGCAGCACTCGACTGGGCAGAGGCACCATGAACTGCACAGACTTCTCTATGTTGGAGATGAAGTGAGCAGCCCCCACGTACTGAGCAGACATTAGCCAGCTTTCCATGAAGAACTGCTCAGGACTGGAGTACAGGCTCTTCCTGCACATGGGAGGTGGGGGCGGACAATTATATGTACAGCAACACAGCTGATAATCCTGAACTCAGTTTTGGTCGTCTGTATAGCCCGGGTTTAAAGGTGCCATAGAACACATTCATTTAGTACCTAAACTGATCTCTAAGGTTCTACATAGAAGGTTTGTGACTTTGGTCGCCCAGACACGCCCATGTCCTCCCGCCAATTTGGTCCTAGAATGAAACGAGCTGTTTTCCCTTTTTTGGTGAGTTCATGAACAGTTAGATGAATTTTCTGTTCCACCTTAAATGGTGCTGCAGTTACATTCTGGTGCCTGTACAAGCTACAGCATTTAAGGTGGAACGGGACATTGGATCAAGAAGCTGGCAAATAGGAAGCAACTTGTTTAGCCTGGATTAAAGATGAACATCAACCATGTACCGCTAGCAGTTGGGTTCCTTAGGAAGGGAGTGTAAAGTGCTGACATTCCCTTCACAGCCTGGAACGCAGGATTTCTCCACCATGTTGGTTCTGTAGCTCCGTTGTGGTTATATGTAACTATAATGAGCCTGTTCCGTAACAGTTTAGCATTTTGGAATCGGCAGGTTTTCCTGTCCTCTTTTGGAGATGCAGGATTTGGATTTGAAGGAGGAATATCAGTGTTTGAGGCACATGGTATGTGGGTTTTAGGTACTGAACTCTCCTTATTCAGCTATGACAGTGTATATATAGTCTTACAGTCTATAGCACCTTTAAAGTGATAATTTGGGCCAAAGAAAATTGAATTTGCCAGACTAGAGCTGAAATATGTGACTCACTTATTAGCGCAGGTGGTACTGGCTGCGTCCAGGGAGGCTAGTTGAGCTGACCACATCAAACCCAGAATCTGATCCTTCTTCTCATCCTCACTCACTTCTGAGGCACTGATGGTCTTCAGAGACTGAAGAGGGAACGTGGTGTTACTAGGATGCCATCTTTGGATGGGCATTTGAATGATCTGGGTGAGTAACCGCAGTGCTGCTTTTCCTAAACAGGGTTTGTGAACAAGGCCGTTCTCAAAACAGGAATACCGTTGGCTGGGATGGACTGATATGTGAGTCAGGATCAGACACGGCAGAGCTGGAGGATGGTGTGCCTGGAGTTTGTGCAGGACGGACACCAAAGCAGTAATGCTTTGCTCAGGGTGGCATGTCCATCTAGCTAGCTGGCTAATCACTAAACCAGTGGCCACCAAGTGAGCTGGAAACTTGAGTCCCCTGTGACTGAAAGTTCCTAATAGCATGTAATGCCTCCATGAGCACCAAGTTTCTGGATGTAGGCCACATCAATGTTCAGACACTCTTCCGTTAAGGAATTGTGCAGTTGGGCCAGATTTGGTGGGTACCTTCCCTGGCACAATTCCAAGGGGAATTCCCTGTGGACTGGGATTTAAAGGAAAGTTCCCCTAAAACGTGTGGCGCAAACAGTGCCTAGAAAAATCCGGTTTATCTGGCTGTCGATGGCAAAAGCTGGGAAAACTTGACTGTCGTTTGCCATCTACCATCATAATGAAACTGCAGCATCAGAAGATACTGTTATCCCACAACCATAGAACCTCCTCTCAAACTACAGCCATATGTTGCTGAGGTGAAGGCCAAACTGACAGCTGTATGAACAGCTGTATGAGAGAACGTACCTTGAAAAATGTGACCCACTTGTTCATGGCGTCAGGGTTCACGGTGGAACACGTGCTGGAGCAATAATCAGCAGCCAGCTCAGCAGGTACCTGGATCTCCACCTGAGTCTGACCATCTCCCACCAAGCCTGTCTCAACCGCCGCAAGGAAAGGAAGCACAGACAGGTGGTAGTTCGCACCTGGAGAGGAGGTGGACGGAAGAGTGGTTGCCATCAGTGGCATCGAGAAAAAGAAATTCTGACACATGATGTTACATTCAGTCGTCAAGACGAGGGCACCACTTACACCCCCACCAGCTGTTGGTAGCAATGCACACTGGATTGGAGCTCTCCTGCCCACAGGTGCCTACGCCAGTAGGATCGACCAGCCGACCTGCAAAGCGAAAGAGAAGATGCTAATGTGAAAGTGTTCCTGAAAGGGCAATATTTAAGGTGGTAGTCAGGAAATCACAGGTAGACTTGTGTAGGTGGTTTCTGACTCTGTATGATACACCGAATAGACAAAGACCAGTCTTCAAGATGATGGAAACCTCACACCCTGGTCAATTACATATTATGTAACTTGGTTCGAAGCAAGTGTGTGATGATTTAGGCATGCAATTTTCATGATGCTAAATCCCAGGGTATATGTTAGCGTTAGCTTCATAGCTCTAGTGCCCTTCAGATACAAAGGCGTCATCATCTTGATGCACTACACTTGTTGAAAAAGGGTCACCTGTGTCCTGTTTTCCTCAAACTGTTGTTTTTAGAAGGTGCTGCAGTCTACAGTGTATTAGCATGTCACATCGCGTTTGTTTATGCTAGTATGCTTAAACTTGTAGCAAAACTTTTGGTTCATTATACGTGTGGTTTGGTTCATTTGGTATTTGGATTATATGCTCATCAGTCACTTTGCGTGTTTAAGCTGGTAGTAACTTGCAGTAAAGTCCTGCAGATGGCGCTGCACGAGGATGATGGGGCTATAAATCCCTGCGGGGTGTGAGTGACGGGATCCATAGATTGGGAAGAGGTGCTACAGTGCAGGGAATGTCTCGTTCCATGTGTGGAAAATGACTCCAGAGCAGATGTTAATGATTGGCTAAAAGGAGTGACTGCATTTGGGCGTGCCAAAGACCATAGTGTGAAGGAAGTAGCTGAATCTGCAGGTGTATGGAAGCGTACCGTCATACGGGTCTACCAGCAGTGGCTAAAATCCCAGTCTACAGGGAATTCTCCTCGGAATTGTGCCAGGGAAGGCATCCACCAAATCTGGACCAACTGACCAATTCTTTGATGTAAGAGTGTCTGAACATTGATGTGGCTACATCCAGAAACTTGCCCAATACAGTCACAGCTGTTATTGGTGCTCGTGGAGGGATTACATGCTGTTTGATACAATTCAGTCATAACTGAGAGTCAGATCAGCCATAATATTAAACCCACCTCCTCGTATCTACTCTCACTGACCATGTTATCAACTCCACTGACCATATAGGACACTCTGTAGTTGTACAGTTCCAGAGTTCAGTCCATCTGTTTCTCTGTATAATGTATTACCCTGTTCAGAACAGGTACTATGTGGGTGGTGGCTCATTCTCAGCACTGCAGTGACACTGTCAAGGTGGTGATGTGTTCGGGTGTTTCTACGGCAGCAGATTTTTTTCTGAACTGCAGAGGAAGCTTCCACATCATGTTCTCTTTGGTCACAGGGCCTTATACGTACATGAGCAATGTCACGTGGGTAGTGAAAAAATTAGTGTAAATAAACTACATGAGCTACATAAACTAAATAACGCCAAGCACGGTTGTAAGTCGCTCTGGATAAGAGCGTCTGCTAAATACCATAAATGTAAATGTAAATAAACTAAAATAAGTCACAGTGTTATTCCATCCATTAGAGGAAGATCAAAGCAATGCAAATTCAGGTGAAGTTCATTGTTGAACTGTCTCAACCACCAATCAGTGAGCATCTGAATAAAACACCAGTGCAGCCATCACTGGATTAGAGACGCAGCACAGGACCCTCCAAATACAAGGGGGTATTTCACACACTGCCACAGACCTGGATTCACACTCCTACCCTGAGATAGGCCCTACCTCACTGGAATAGCTCGCTAGATTGAGAAGTATGTATCTGATTTTGGATTACGACTCCAACTCTTGCATAATGGTCTAGACCCATAGTTAGAATTCACACTGATTAGAAATGCAGTGCATAAGCCCACCTAAGCCCTTATAGACCCCCGAGGATGGGTCTTAGTTCACCATGAGAAGACTTTAGATCAGGGTCTTCAACCTGTGGGCTGCAGACCACCAGTGGGCCATGAAGCACCCTCTAGTGGTCCCCGAGCCGGAGATGACATGCATGATGATGAATGCTCTACCTATACACTCACAGCCAACTCAGTCTGGTCAGATATATGAGTTATCTTCCGGATTTTCCAGATCCGCTCCAGAGAAAAGCACTACAGCAGGTTTCCAGGACATAACTTACAACTCTACTTCATACGTTAAGGCATATCAGTCTTTAGGATCATCAAAAGATGGATCTGATTCTGGATTAGCAATCTGTCTCGCAGGCCCTGGAGTTCACAGACACCGCTGACAATTACCTGATTTGAGTTTCCAGCCCAGCTGCAGAGGGAGCCCCCACACCGGGTTCTCGTTGGCTCCCAGGCCCATGGAGCTCATGTAGGGGTTGGAGGCGTTGATCATTAGTCTGTACATGGCCATCCTCTGCAGGAAGTCCCATGGGTCCGGTTTGACCACGCCATCAGCCTGCGGCAGCTCAGACAGCAGGGCTGGGGCCTTCTCCCAGAGGATAGGTAAGCCATTCTCAGTCACCACTGCTGCCCTGCAGACGGCCACTAGCAGGGCTACCGCTGCAACAGACCTGGCGCAAAGCATGTGAGAAGATGTGGCTGGACTGTTAAAGCAAACTTTTAAAAGGGCATGAGCCTTTTATAGACAGGGATCGGAAGGACTTTGATCTGGCCCTGGAGAGGGAACTGCACCAAAGCACCCCTACCGCACCATCTGCAGGAACTGTGTGAGGATATTCAAGCTGCATGGGATGGATTATCACAGGACACCATTAGGAACCTCTACAGCTCCATGCCGAGACATCTGGCATGTTGGGTACACGGCGGCCCGACGCCATACTGAGAGATAGACTTCTGTATGTGTAGCTCAATAAATATTGATCATATCAGTCTAAATTTATCATCATTTATTGATCCTGGTGACCTTTATCTTCCTTCCCAACACACCTGCAAGCCCACACCTCCTTCTGGGTGCAGCTGTTCTTTTGACAGTGACTGTACATATAGTAATAGTAATATATACAGTATAATATATCGTATAATTGTAAATGTACTTAATGGTTATTAATAGTTTTGGGCCCCATTTAGGTCATAGGGTACATGAAGGGAACTACAGCATCATCACCTACACACATCATATATCTCTCTCCATGAACAGCCGTAGTGCGTCATTACTCTTGTTGCTACTGTACTACCTTCATTTCTGACCCAGCACTAGCATCCATGCTGCAGTTCTACAGTTGCTGTCACACAGTTTACATAATCAGCAGTGAGCCAGAGCTGAAAACACACCAGCACACTGAGACTGAATGCAGTTTGCTTGTATGGACAGTATTATTACACTATAAGCTAAAGCCTGAATCTGGTTCCTGGTAGCCTGTTACATCACTGAAGGCCACTGGTTTGGGTTTATGTAAGAGCTATTGATCTGGCGCTGTGTTTTCTAGGATAAGAACAAGAACACAGATACTCTATGTACACTTAGAGCTGAAACATGCTGAGACTAAGTGAGCTGTTTTGTTTATCATTTCTAGGGGTTGCCTACCTGCCCATGAGAGCTGGAACACTCACTGATTACAGTCCGTCCAAATTTAGGCATCCAAGTGGCTGTTCAGTGCTTATTGCAAAAGTATCAGTCGATCAGTTAAGACATTTTTGGTGTTTACTTTGTACAGGAGCTAATGTAGCTTATACTCATAATGGAAGTTCAGACTTCCTGGTGTGATCCTGACCATGCAATACTCACTGTTACACTGTATGGCAAAAAGTACGTAGACACCTATACACACTTCCCATCAAAGTAATATCTGCACCCAGAAGGAGGTGTGGGATTGCAGGTGTGTTGGGAAGGAAGATAAAGGTCACCAGGATCAATAACTGATGATAAATTTAGACTGATATGATCAATATTTATTGAGCTACACATACAGAAGTCTGTCTCTTAGTATGGTGTCGGGCCGCCGTGTTTGCTAACCCAACATGCCAGACGTCTCTGTTGGTCGTCTCCACCAAGACTAAAGCGGGACTCGTCACTGAAGATGACCCGCTGCCATTCGGAGTCACTCCATGACAGTCTGGCACGACACCATTGCAGTCTTTGGTGACGGTGACGTGGTGTTAAGGACAGTCGTGGTAACGGTCTGTGTGCATGTAGTCCTGCGTGGTGCAGCCGTCTGCCAATGGTGCTTCACTAACAGGATGACTCATGGAGGACATCACTGCTCGCTGGATGTCTGTAATCGTGGCTGTTGGGTCAGTCAGGTACAGAGATAAGACCCGTCCTTGCTTATGTTACTGCAGAGCGTGAAACTTGAATCATTAGCATGTCTCACCATGTCAAACCTACACACCAAGTTTCATTCCTGCCGATTGATTCCTACCTGGTAGGTGGCCTGTCCAGCGAACACATTCAGAAATGATGTAATGATGCAAGCAGAGCTTGTTGTTGGCAGACTGTGGCCTCACCTGTGGGATTTGTTCTGATTGGTCTATTTTTGTGGGTTAAAAATGAAAGGTGTGAAGTTTTGGGTAAACAGCAGGCTGTTTCAAACAGGCCTAATGAGTCCCTCTGCTCAGAGAGAGGTGTGAAAGGAGAGGCCAAGGCTCACACTTCTAATGGCCTTAATGAGACACACATCACTCTACCTCCGCCGAGACAGCTTACACCTGTTTTGCATCACGTCATCGTCTCATTAGCTCTTTAAAGTTTTACACAAACTTCTGCTAAGTGGTTTTTTTAACCCCCCCCCCACCACCACCACCACCACCAATGGTACACACCTAGTTAGCAGACTGAGACACACATGACCATCCTTCAGGTATCTTACTATTACAAGTTCTATGACAGTAAAAGTTTAGGGCACTTTCTTAAGTAAGTCTTTGTTAAGATGCACATCAGTGATTACCGGTGAGTAGTTTGGGTAGGGACATTAATTATGACTATATGGAATAAGGGTTTATCCCTATTAGAGACACTCAATAGATCAATCAAGTCATTGCAATGTAAGAACAAAATATACATATACAGAGTAAACACAGTGCTTCTACGTAGAGCCATGAACACTCATAGAACCAGATGGTTCTGTGCATGGCAAGGTGGTCCATTGGATTAAAGGAGAAAGTGTTGTACATGGTTCTATGGGAAGGTTACAAGGTTTTTTTGGTGTTATACAGCACCATGCACACACACCCAGGAGAGAAAAGTACATTGAAATAAACTTAATTACACTCATGATTAATGTACTGAAAGTGCTATTTTCATATACTGACTATGTACTTAGTATACTAAATATAATCATTAGTGCTATTACATGAAATACATTTCTAGTACATCAAAAAAACAGACAGCAGACAGGTGGCCGTCAAATGATCTCACCTCATGAATCACACAATGTGGTGGTGGTGTGTTAGTGTGTGTGGTGCTGGTGTGAGTGGATCAGACACAGCAGTGCTGCTGGAGTGTTTAAACACTGTGTCCACTCACTGTCCACTCTATTAGACACTCCTACCTTGCTGGTCCACCTTGTAGATGTACAGTCAGAGACGATAGCTCATCTGCTGCTGCACAGTGCAGTGTTGGTCATCCTCTAGTCCTTCATCAGTGGTCACAGGACGCTGCCCACAGGACGCTGCCCACAGGACGCTGCTGGCAGGATAGTTTTGGTAGGTGGACGATTCTCAGTCCAGCAGTGACACTGAGGTGTCCAGCAGCACTGCTGTGTCTGATCCACTCACACCAGCACAACACACACTAACACACCGCCACCACGTCAGTGTCACTGCAGTGCTGAGAATGATCCCCCACCCACATCATACCTGCTCTGTGGTGGTCCTGTGGGGGTCCTGACCACTGAAGAACAGGGTAATACAGTATACAGAGAAACAGATGGACTACAGTCTGGAACTGTACAACTACAGAGTGTCCTGTATGGTCAGTGGAGCTGATAAGATGGACAAAGCGCTTTAACTCCAACTCCAAAGTTGCTCTAGAGGTTTTGTAGCATGGTCGTTCAGAGTGTCCAGGGTTAAACAGTAAAGTACAGTAAACTGTAAATGGGTAACAGGGGGCATCTAAGGGAGGGGGGGCAGTTTTGTATGTGTGTTATTGTGTTCACCAAGTACTCTGTGTGATGATCACAGGGCCAGTCCGGTGAGCTAACAGTGGGCAGACACAGTTATGATAAGAGCCTGTTGACCCTGGCATACACTCGTTCAGTAACCTCTCAGCACTGCAATCGGGGACAAAGGACGAGTTACGCTTACCCGCTTTAGCAGACGGCAGAATGGTGTATGTATGAGAGAGTGTTTGTTTGATTTCATACACGTTCAGGGCAATACTCTCGCTATATATCGTGTTCAGGCTAATTTATATTGATATGAATACAGTATATCATCACTGTCTATAGAAAAACATGTATCTCCATTAATTTTGTTGATTTTTACTTTTATGCATCATTTGAACACAGCAGCTGCTGTTTACACTGTGTGAAAGTCTCATGATGAATGGACCAACAGAAATGGCCCAAAACTGCTTGGAAAGACGTCTGGTTCCATTGACTTACATTAAAGTTAAATTCGGTTTTTGCCCTCTCCTGTAAAGTTACCATTTTGGAGCTACTTGTTTTCAGGGCCCATCACTGAGATAAACAGATTCAAATATGCATTTCAGTTTTGCACTGTATACTTATGCTTATATATGTCTGTGTATTGTTCTCTCTAGGTATCAGCACTGGCCCTTGTTCGGGCAGCGTCTGAGCTCATGGTGAGTTTTAGACTCTAACCTTCTTATACTACATGGGAAACATTATCCAACAGAACCCTAAGCACAGCTGTAAGTCACTCTGGATAAGAGTGTCTGCTAAATGCCATAAATGTAAATGTAAATGTATACAGCACTGTATATCTAGATCTACTTTTGCATGCTTTCCACAATTAGAAAGAAGTCAAAGAGGTTACATAATAAGCATAACCACCCTCATTTGAAGGAATTCAGTTCAATTCAATTCAACTTTATGGTCATTATATGACCGATGCAGGGTTGAACAGTCAGGCTCCTTCCCCAATGGAGTTATAAGAATAGTTATAAGAATAGTTACAGACCTGCTGCCCATCCTGTGCGGTCTGATGCTGGTACTACTTGTCTTTAACCACCACAGAGCTCCTGGATGTCCTGCACTGTGGAAGCTTGGCCTGCGTCCTGCTGACCCATCCGATGACCCAACTACTTAATTACGGACTAATCAGACTTTTACTCCTCTACCTTACAAACACTGCACGTTCCTTTCCTTGGCCTGTCTTGTTATCTGGTGTCGACCCGAGGAGGATGGGTTCCCCTTTTGAGTCTCGGTTCCTCTCGAGGTTTCTTCCTTTTGAACTGAGGGAGTTTCTCCTTGCCTCTGTCGCCCTTGGCTTGCTCACTGGGGGCTCGGACACCAGATTCTTGGTAAAGCTGCTTTGTGACAACATCTGTTGTAAAAGGCGAATATAAATAAATGTTGACTTGACTTGAGATATATAAGGTGTACAGTGCAGGTAGGAAAATAGCAGCTCAGTGTTCAGGTGAACAGCTAAACGGCTTACAGTACAGATGTACAGCATATAGATAAATAAATATAGATAATAAATAAGGAAACATCAGTAATTACTTTTAAGAAAAGTCTAGGGTCAAAAAGGCCTCTGAAATGATGACCTTGAATTTCTGGCTTCACATATTGTGTGATAAATAGTTAAAAATGTGGAAAAAATACACTAGTAAAATTACGTTAAAAAAAAGATTTCGGGCTCAATAAATTAAAATTGTGGTAATATACTGCCATGAAAACAGTTAATTTAAAGTGAAATTTATATTTATATTATAAGTTTTTTTCAGCATAAGGCTGTACAGTGTTTATACCTAGTTAAAATTTCAGCTCAGTTGGTCGTTCTATATGAACTTGAACCGAGTCAAAAGTTATTTGCACTTAAAAGTAAAGCATTTTCAAGTATTGTACTTAAATTTAAAGTATTGTACAAGTATTTCACTTAAATTTGTAGTATTTTAAATGCAATTAAAAACATGAAATATTCAAAACTGGGCTTTTTTTTTTTGCTTGAATTACATAAGTTTTAGTTATTTCCATGTGAATACAGGACATCACCTCCCAACCCCTGCATTATATTCTGCAAAAAACAGTATTTTGTGTTATTACATTAATTTAAATATAATGTATATATTTACATTAATAAATATGATCTGGATATGTGGTAAGTTAGAGGCACATTTGCATATTTTGACCCTGTAAAAGCCAATACTGCAATAATAGCAAAACACATAAAATCTCATGGAGCCTGAAAATAGAATATAGAGGGAAATATTAGGCCACCAATTCTGAGCTTTGACCTGTTGATGTTCAGCGATGAACCCCATGGGGAGAAAAAGAGGCCATCGTTAGTCATTGCGGGCTAATAAGGCTGGGACTAATGGACTGGTTTGGGCAATAAAGACCACTGGGACCATAGAGATTAGGGACAGTGCCAGTAGTGTTGTATGTACGGAGTTGGTGCTTAGACTATAAAGAGGACAGGTGTGTACTGGACAGTGTGCCTGGGTGACGGTTTGAGGTAAGATTTTTAACCCAGAATCAAATAATTGACTTTGTATTGCTGTACTGTTTAACAAGGCTGTATCGTTTCAGGAGTTTTGGTCATGTGACGATCTGGTTCCATACTTCCAGTCATTGTCTTGTTCTATACAGATGTAGGGTTTTATGTAACATGTGGCATTTTTCTTTAAATGTAATTTGTTATGTATGTATTCATGTAAAGATTTATATTAACATTCAGTTTGCTTTCTTTATCAACAGCTTTCCAATGTGCACTTTTGACCTTGTTGTGTTTGTTAAGACGGTAAAAAAGACAATTGTAGAATTGTATAAATATGTTTATCGTCGCTGTCCAAAGGAAAACAAGTATCTCCAAAAATAGCAACTTTTCAGGAGAGGCCCAAACCCAATTTAATTCTAATGTAAGTCAATGGAACCAGACGTTTTTCCAAGCATGTTCTGGATATTTCTGGTGATCCATTCATCATGAAATGTCCATCCAATGTAAACAGCAGCTCATGTGATCAAATGATAAAAAATAAAAATTGACCAAATTGGAGATACATGGTGTTCATTGGACAGCGACGATATATATACAATACTTTGACTGGTGCTGGTATATACAATACTGGTACTGACACACGCAGCTAAATGGATGTAGTTGGTGATCTTAAAGACTCTACAGTCGTACACTTAACAGCTCCAACTGATGAGAGTCTGAACCAGTACATACCCTGATACCCCACATATCCTCTTGATGTACCACAGTATGATATTTCTCCATATCTCCTGTAATATATACTTTGGTAATATATATATGTGGATGTTTAGAGGCTCTTCTGTACAAAAGACATATTTTATATTTGATCTGTTTTTGCTAGCAAAAATACTTTAAAACTAATATGTATAAATGTATGTATAACAGATACCAGGGGTTGGACAGTGAAACTGAAACACCTGGTTTTAGACCACAATCATTTATTAGTATGGTGTAGGGCCTCCTCCTCCTTTTGCGGCCAGTACAGCGTCAGTTGGTCTTGGGAATGACATATACGAGTCCTGCACAGTGGTCAGAGGGATTTTAAGCCGTTCTTCCTGCAGGATACTGGCCAGGTCACTACGCGATGCTGGTGGAGGAAAACGTCCTTCTTGGTGGTATGCTGACATTACCCTGGATACCGTGGCTCTTGATACATCACAAAGACTTGCTGTCTTGGTCACAGATGCGCCAGCAAGATGTGCACCAACAATTTGTCCTCTTTTGAACTCTGGTATGTCACCCATAATGTTGTGTGCATTGCAGTATTTTGAGCAAAACTGTAAAACTGTGCTCTTACCTGCTAACTGAACCTTCACACTCTGCTCTTACTGGTGCAATGTGCAATTAATGAAGATTGGTCACCAGGCTGGTCCAATTTAGCCATGAAACCTCCCACACTAAAATGACAGGTGTTTCAGTTTCATTGTCCAAGCCCTGTATATCCCAATGTGTTTGTATGTGTATATATATATAAGCGCGAATGCAGTAAATAATAATGGGAATGTATTGTTTCCAGTAAAGTTAATGTTGTGTTGTTGGAAGAACAGGTACTCCTGTCTTCGAATTGCTCCAAACCTGCTTAGTAATAAACCTTGTTCTATCAGCCTCCACTGCAGGTTAAGAAAGCTGGTTCATCCTCCTGTAAAGGTCCATTTTGTTTTCTTAAGGTGGATGCATAATTTTAGTGTGCGTGTGTGTGTGTATGTGTGTGTGTATTATACATATATTACACATACTGTATATATTTGCAGGTTGCATTTCAGGAAGGAAGCATCTGCTCGGCAGTTGGCCCTCAGAATGAACTCAAGCCAGGCTCAGACAGTGGACATTACTCCTCTTTGCTATGAGTATTTGAACGGGTCCTGTCCCAGGTTTGCCTACCCGCTGCTTTTGAGGGTGCCCCTTTACTTGTTCTTCGGTTCAGTGGTGATTTTAACAGTATTTGGCAACCTTTTCGTCATCCTAACCATTGCTCATTTCAAGCAGCTGCACATGCCAACTAACTACCTGGTTTTGTCTCTAGCTGTGACTGATCTTCTGCTGGGCAGCTTTGTGATGCCTCCTAGCATGGTGCGCTCCGTGGAGACTTGCTGGTATTTGGGGAGCACCTTCTGCAAAATCCACAGCAGTGTTGACGTCACGCTGTGCACGGCGTCCATATTAAATCTGTGCTTCATATCTATCGATAGATACTATGCCGTTTGTCACCCCCTGCTGTATCACAGTAAAATCACCCCCTCTGCCACCGTCATCATGATCTCCGTCTGCTGGAGCGTCTCGGCCGCGGTCGGGTTCGGAATGATATTCCTAGAGCTCAATATCCTGGGTGTTGAGGACTTCTACTACGAGAACGTCGTCTGTGAAGGAGGTTGTGTGCTGTTCCAGAGCGTGGCCTCGAGCACCGCGTCCTCTCTGCTGTCCTTCTACCTCCCGGGCCTCGTGATGCTCAGCATATACATGAAAATATTCCGTGTTGCACGGAAGCAGGCCAAATCCATTCACGACTCGAAAAGCAAAAGCAGTGGGTTAAGCAAAGAGGAGAGGAAGGCCACCAAAACTCTGGCGGTGATCATGGGGGTCTTCCTGATGCTCTGGACGCCGTTCTTCATCTGCAACGTTGTCGATCCTTTCATCGGTTACTCCACTCCTCCGGTGTTGTTTGATATGCTGGTTTGGATCGGATACCTGAATTCAACCTGTAACCCTATCGTGTACGCTTTCTTCTACAGGTGGTTCAGGACAGCACTCAGAATGGTCTTATCTGGTCAAATATTTCAGCCAGGCTCTTCAAGAACCAATCTGTTTTCACACAGAGGTTAACCCATGTAAATATAGGCAGTCTACTGTGCTATTTTCATATACTAACCGTGTACTTAGTATACTAAATATAATCATTAGTGCTATTAAATATACAGCTCTGGAAAAACTGAAGAGCCCACCTGAGAATGATCAGTTCCTCTAGTTGTACAGTTTCTGGGTTTGTGTTGGACCAAAATGAGCAGTTCTGTTTGATTCTATACACTACTGGAAACACGTCTCCCAAATTCCAGATCAAATATTGTATTTAGATCTGTTTATTTAGAAAATCACTAATGACCCTCCAGAAGCCTGTTTTATGAACCATGCTCGCTGTGCATTTCACCCCAGCCACCGCTCGCCAGTCTCTCTGTAGGTCACTTGAGGTCATCTTACGGTGGTTAAGGGACATTGGAATGAGGTGGCGCTCATCACGGTCAGTAGAGAGGGGTTTTGGCCCTAAATATATATATGTATATATAAATATATACCCATCAGCCATAACATTAAACCCACTTCCTCGTATCTACACTCACAGTCCATTCAGTCAGCTCCACTGACCATATAGGACACTCTGTAGTTGTACAGGTCCAGACTGTAGTCCATCTGTTTCTCTGTATACTGTATTACCCTGTTCTTCAATGGTCAGGACCCCCACAGGACCACCACAGAGCAGGTATGATGTGGGTGGTGGATCATTCTCAGCACTGCAGTGACACTGATGTGGTGGTGGTGTGTTGGTGTGTGTGGTGCTGGTGTGAGTGGATCAGACACAGCAGTACTGCTGGAGTGTTTAAACACTGTGTCCACTCACTGTCCACTCTATTAGACACTCCTACCTTGCTGGTCCACCTTGTAGATGGACAGTCAGAGACGATAGCTCATCTGCTGCTGCACAGTGCAGTGTTGGTCATCCTCTAGTCCTTCATCAGTGGTCACAGGACACTGTCCACAGGACGCTGCCCACAGGATGCTGCCCACAGGACTCTAGCTGGATAGTTTTGGTTGCTCCTATATGGTCAGTGGAGCTTATAAATATATATATATTGTATTTAGCACATAAAACAATAATGTGTTTGAACTGAACTTGCTGTTATTAAAGTCGATTTCTAGTACATTCAAATATACTTAAGATTTACCTGGGGTATTTTGACCCACACTGATCATTATTGGTGGGCTTTCATCATATTCCTTATTCATCATTTTACTGTGAAATAAACCAAAATATTTCAGTAATTATGACACTATGGCTGATATTGAGCTGCACTGCACAGCATATTGGGATACGACAGCAACTGAAAGTTTAAAACACTTCATATTTGAGGTTTTTTTATTCTGACGATTCAGGTTTTGGTGTCTTGAAGACTTTTTGGGTCTTTTAAGGTTTTATGCTGGAGGTGCTGACATACACTACCAGTCAAACATTTAGACCCGGCTCCTCATAGCGGGTTCTCCTTCTGTTGATCTTAAAGCTTTACTGTAGATTAAAACTAAAGACACCAAACTGTAAAATAACACTCATGGAATTATGCAGTCCACCTTAAAACCCTCCAGAATGGACCTTTACAGGAGGATGAACCAGCTTTCTTAACCTGCAGTGGAGCTGATAGAACAAGGTTTATTACTAAGCAGGTTTGGAGCGATTCTATTGGTCGGTCCCTCATGAATATTCACTAAGCTGAAATGAGAACTAGAGCTTTTACACTGTGCAGAAAAAGAGATCAAAGTTTTTACACCACTAAATATATATTAGAGGTGGAGATATGGAGAAATATCATACTGTGGTACATCAAGAGTAATCTGGTTATACTGACTTTCATCACAATCTAATATTTTTTTTTCAACAGTGACACTATAATTCTGTACATTTAAATAAAGCTAACGCAACTAGTAGCCAGACAGTCACTTTTCACAGTGTACAATATTAATTTTTAGATATTTGGTCGATTTTCTTCTAGTGAATATGGAAGTTTTTCTATTTCTGACCTTTCAAGAACTTGGGTGGTTGGCTGTCAAGCAGTAGCTCTATCCAGACCATAACGATAAAAGAAATGAAAGTCATTATAGAAAATAAAGGTAGCTAAAAATAAAGTCTTCCATAATGACTTTATCAGACACGCTGAACCTAGGAAACACACTGACTTAATTTTAAACGAGAGAGAGAGAGACAGAGAGAGAGAGAGAGACAGAGAGAGAGAGAGAGAGAGAGAGAGAGAGATAGATAGAGAGAGAGAGCCTGAAAATGTGTGTGTCAGTGAGAGAGAGAGATAGATAGAGAGAGAGAGAGAGAGAGAGAGAGAGAGAGAGAGAGATAGATAGAGAGAGAGAGACACTGAAAATATGTGTGTCAGAGAGAGAGAGAGAGAGAGAGACAGATAGATAGAGAGAGAGAGCCTGAAAATGTGTGTGTCAGTGAGAGAGAGAGATAGATAGAGAGAGAGAGAGAGAGAGAGAGAACCTGAAAATGTGTGTGTGTCAGTGAGAGAGAGAGAGAGAGAGACAGATAGAGAGAGAGAGACTGAAAATGTGTGTCAGAGAGAGACAGAGAGAGAGAGAGGAGAGAGAGAGA
>CM067481.1:226935-231935 GCA_034552555.1 Semaprochilodus insignis
ACTTAATATAGAGAAATCTAAAACTTACTCTGCTCTGGTTCACTCTTCCTGTACACGAAGTAGATCACGTCTCCGCTCTGCAGCAGGTGGCTCTGTTTCTTCACCAGTTTGGACATGTTTATTACTGTTCCATTAGTGCTGAAGTAAACAAACAAACAAACCAGTACATGAGAAACATTAGGGCGGTGGTGTTTACTCACTGCTCAAGCTCAGAAAGTTCCTACATGAGGTGGTTCTGAATACGCTGCCTGATGTCTGAGACGCTGTTTATGATAGTGTGGAGGAGATTTCAGCCTTAAACTCCATTCATGGTGGAGGGATACATGCTGCAGGGCGCTGGGAGGTCAAATAGTCCCCCAAAGAAACTTAGTATTTCCAGGTTTTCCAGATTTTCCATCATCAACATTCCATATACACTCAGAAGACACGTGTAGGTTCACTGGTGGTTTAGATAGTCTACACAGTCGAGTCACATTATTAGGACCACTTCCCGACGGCAGCGGTGCATAGCTCATGAAAGAAGTCCCGTGTCACAGATCCCGTACATCCTTACACGCTGATGGTCTTCCCTGGGGCGGATGGGATCTTCCAGCAGGACAATCCCACATCACACGGCTAGAAATGCATGACCAAGACCAAGACCGAGAACACCGTTCCTTTCCACACCTCTCTGGGTGACGGGGACTCGAATGTCTCCGGAGGTTTGTTGCGTTTCCCCCAGTTATTTTTGTCTCACTCGTTTTTATTTCCCGGGGTGACACACTTAACGTTATCCCATAAATCCATACTTTTAATTCCTTCAGGGAAAAGGAGCGTCGTTCCGACAAACACAGCCGGCCGCACGTCACACCGTAGGCCTTAAGTTCATAGGGGGGCTCCAGAACTCCGAGTACTGTCTCTGTGCGTCTCCCCAGCTCAGTTCAACACTCCCTCACCTCCTTAGCATCAGGGCTGCAATAAATGACTATTCGACTACAGTCAAATAATCTGTCGATTACTAAAACAAATAACCGAATATTCGGATCACGAGTCGCTCAAATACCAATTAACTCTTATGTAGCTGTAACATTGACATCTAATCTGGTCGTTGATTTTAGTCGACTACAGAGCTGCAGCAAACCCCCATATGGGTATTGATTATTCAAACGAATAATCGATTATTCGGATTACCAATCGCTTAATTACCTCCTGATATCTTTATCCTGTCCAAGTTTAAAACCTAAGATTTGCAAGTAGCAGCAATAAAGTACAACAAAACTAAAACTAAATTTCCTAAATCTAGTAAATACAAAAATCAATCTAATTTAAATGTTTAAATGAAACGGAGCAAATGGCATCAACTAATCGTCTATTAGTTGGCAACTAATCGGTCACTGATTTTAGTCAACCACTATATTGATATCAATTATTGAAACGAATAATCGATTATTCGGATTACAAATCACTCAATTGCCAAATATCTCTTATGTATCTACCAGTTTTTAAATTAGCCTGAGGTTGTTTTGTGCATTTGCTAACTAACAAAGAAGACGATAAAGATGAACACCGTGTTGAGATATTCATTATTTAATGAACTAAATCTGATCTAAATTTCTAATAGAATCTAAATTTTAATCTTTTCATGTAAACAGGTCGTTAATCTGTGCTGTCTGTCGGTCTACACTCTGCAATCCCGGGTCTTTATTCAAATATAGGAAACGACGTCACCAACTAATCGACTACTACGCTAGCTCCCGACTAATCTGGTCCCTGATTTCAGTCGACCAAATCGATGAATCGCTGCAGTCCTACCTTGTATATGGTAGAGTACTGTAGAACCGAGTCCGCAGGGTTCTGTTTCTCCACGGGACTAAAACAACGACAAGGATATGAGGGAAAACCGCACCAACCGCTCCATCCTACTGCCCTACTCCCTATATACCACACGTATAGTAACGTGGTTCTATCGCCGCGTTTTCACTGTGGCTCCACCTCCGTAAACACACCTGAACCGCTTCACACCAAACCACTCGGAATCTCGCTCTCTCCAGCACTGAATTATGGGGGAATTTTGATACATCAGCAGACAAAACACCCAAAAAGCGGAGTCATTTCCTGACGTCCGGAGGGGTCGCGCTCTCACCTCATGTCCTCGAGCCACACCTGTCCTGAGGTCTGATCTTGGGTGATTTTGCAGTGATCTCCTGAGACCAGCTTATTGGCAGGAAAGGAAAGATCACAACCTGGAAAACAAACAACATCAGGATTAACAGGCCGTTACCGATTCCCGACTCTCCCGGCAAAAGGAAGCGGTCTTTAATATACCTCAGTGTCCGGATAAAGAGGACGGCGAGGTCAGTAGCGCCCCTCCATGGCCAAAAATGAATATCATGGTTTAATCAGGACATGGGATAAATCATGGAATACTGGACTTGTGTGTATGGGAATGTCCACACCTGTACAGGTGTTATCCTGTGAGTGAGGTTGTACGCTGGCCAGCGTGCTCATGGCAAGGAGACGGGAACTATCGTAGTCTGAACGAGGAATGATAGCGGGTGCCAGACGGATGGGAAATTCCATTTCCAAAGTTGATCGGGCATTTAACATTCCTCGATCCACAGTGTGACGTGTGTACTGGGAATACTTCATAGCAAGCATTACCAGCCACAGTGGACAGCGCAGTGACCGCCCAGGGGTGCCTCTGTTAACACCACCACACCGGAAACAACGCCTCACCTGGGCTCGTGAGGTTACTAACTGGACCCTAGAGGACTGGCAACACGTGGTGTGGTCCAATGAGTCACGGCACCAGTTGTTTGGGGCTGATGGTAGGGTTTGTGTGTGGTGGAGACCCCAGCTGTCAACAAGGCACTGTGCAGGCTGGTGGTGGTTCCATGCTGGTGTGGGATGGGTTCTCATGCCATGGGTTGGATCCACCGGTGCCACTACGCTGCACTGCTTGGTGACCATCTGCAGCTCTTCATGGACTTCATGTACCCCCACAGTGATGGGATACTCCAGTGTGCCATCGGACCAGAGTTGTCCGGAACTGGTTCGAGGAGCATTCGCCTGACATGAGCCCAGTCAAAGCATTCCACTTTCATGCCTCGTTCGGACTCATTCCCGTCTCCTTCCCATGAGCACGCTGGCCAGTGTTCAACCTCACTCACAAGATAACACCTCACAGCTTATACAGGTGTGGGCATTCCCAAACCGTCCCCCGAGGGAACAACCGCTCATAATCAGTCTACATACTGACATCACATGACTTCTGGTATCTCCGTGTATAAAGAGAGATTAGCATTCCTCAATCAGCACTCAGGAAGCTAACTGTTGTTGTAGCTCTGAATATGCGCCAGATGCAGCTGTAAAATGGTATAACCCACAATTTATGGTCTTTATAGTGCATTAAAATGGTATAACCCAACATTTCTTGTCTTTACATTCCATTAAAATGGTATAACCCATCATTTCTTGTCTTTACATTCCATTAAAATGGTATAACCCAACATTTCTTGTCTTTACATTCCATTAAAATGGTATAACCCAACATTTCTTGTCTTGCACACTGACATCACCTTCACAGAACCGGTTAAAGAGTCAAATAAAAGGTTCTCCAAGTCACCAAAAGTGGTTCTACACTTTTCCCACACCTTCATTATGGTGGAACACCCTCCTGGTGGTCACGTCTGTTCATCCTCCATCTGGAGAAACGAGGATATTTAATGAAGCTAAATTAGACGACCGTAAAGCAGCGTAGCGTCTGCTGTCCAGCGTGAGACACCGCTGTCGGGCTAACAGGGCCCAGCCAGACGTATGACTTCATTCTAAGTTGGGAAGCAGACATGAAAGTACGTGAGACGAGACAGACGTAGTCACAGAGACACAACCGTCCCGCACAAAGCCCTGCTTAATATTCCGCACGCATGGGCTCAATAGACGCCTTTGTCATTGTTGGTCGGGGGGGTGGGGGTGGTCTTACTTTGCTGAACTAAAGAGGGTATTGTGCGCGGCATGAACTCACTGAATAAAGTCCAGACACTCCTGAAGAGCGGCTAGCACGTCTCCCAGAGAACGGTTCTGACAAAGGCTGGTGGGGGAAGAGGAGGGAAACTAAAGAGGCTGGCTTCTTCCCCCCTAGGCATTCGTCAAAATTGCCGGGAAGTGTCAGGAAAGCATCAGAATTCCTTTATCTGGGAAACTCCTTGCTGTTTTTCAACCTTATTAGCATAAATGCACTGCATTAAAACAGTACAGGCCACGTCTGTGTGCCCCACCATCGCATGTGCACGAGGGTCCTTCTCACCATCCGGCATTACAACAGCGTAACCACATTTACTCACCCCGACAGTGCGTATCCTCCAACGTTCCTCGGACTAAACGTCCATGAACATCATTATGACTCAAGTTTTTAGTGCAGATGTTGCAAAAAAGTGGTGTAACCCAATTTTGTCTCAATGCTGCACTAAAACAGCCTATTTTATCCTATAAATACTGAATTAAAGTGGTGTAACTCACCATCACCTGCAGGAATCACCGAGTACATCAATACAGCCCACCTGCTCTAGTCTCAATATCACAGTCCAACAGCACGACCCACCTTTATCTGCCCAAACGGTGCATCAGAACCCAACTTTATTAGCTCCAAAAGGCCCGTTACTGTCCAATCAAAGTATTCCAGCATACAGTCGTGTTTAGGCTACTGCTTTACATACATATTAAAGAACCAGCGTATGTGAAAACACAAATATTCTACAGAAAAACGCCTGAATTTACACCAAAAACGCATTAAAACAAGATAAACCACGTGTCTGTGTCCTGATACTGAATTAAACCAGTATAAACCACCGTACGGTTGACTTTAACTTGAACTATTATTGAACTAAAGCAATAAAATCCACTAAACCGGTGCAGCATATCATTGTTTGTACCAGCATTACATTAAAACATTATGGCCCACCATTCCTTCACCTGATGTACAGCATTAATATGCCATAATCCATCACTTCCTGCTCAGAAAA